>ML420361.1:31233-132884 GCA_005239525.1 Nicotiana knightiana
GGGAGGAGTTAATAAATAGGAATTTAATTGAATTGAAGGAGGAACAGTACAATAGTAGTTGTAAATAGAAGGGCAGAAATGTATTAATGGTTGGAAAAATCCCAAGAAGGTTTGCAGAAAAAGGAAAATTGGAGTAAATATTGCAATTACAACTAATTAGTGCATGCAGTGCAGGGAAAAAGAAAAGAGGTTGGAAGAGGTCTTTCATTCATTGCTTAAGAGAGTCGGTGTATGGAAGGGTGTATATAGCCATTACTACTGTGTGTTTGTGTGTGATGAACCAACCTATACATACATTATACATATACATACATATAAATACAAACATAACAAAACGGCCTTAGAAAAAGCCATCGTAGCCTTTAAAGCCCAAACTAAATTTTCTAACAAATCCAACCACATCCTTATTAATTTCAATAGCTATCCATAATAAATTCTTGAGTTACGTATGATGGGCTTTGTATAGTTAATGAAATGAATGAGAGCATTACGCCACCCTTTTTGAACAAGGACGAAGAAATTAATACTCTTTTGACCTTGAATAACTACCATTGCATTATAAATATTCGGCATTTTGCCCCTGGGAAAGGCTACATTTCTTCTTTTCTTTTTGATAGTATATTTTTAGTTATGTCAATAATACACTTTACAAGTAATTATATACGATTTAGCAACTATTTGCTACAAAAAGAAGAAAAAAAAACAAAGAAAATATTCTCATGAGTTTCCATGAGAAAAGAAAAAAAAGAAGAAGAATTAAACAGAGATTTGACCGTTTAACGAGGCGTGTTATAATGGTTTTAAATTCATGAAAAACGTTTATGAAAATACTCTTTGTTTCGCCGCAAAAGTTAACTTATTAGCATTATTTAACTTTAAAATATCGGCCCAACTTATTTTTCAAGTTTTGAATACTATTTATTGCAGCTTAATATATTTGTTGAACTTGTAATGCTTGAGTTCCCTATTTGATTAATACGTAACAATAAGCTGTCATTGGGCGAAGCTACGTGTTATGAACAGAAAAAAATTGACCACCCTTCATCAGAAAATTATATTGTGTATATATATAAAATATTAAATTTTAGAGATATATAATATATATTGAATATTTTTTCTCGAAATTTTTTTTCCACTTATTTTAAATTTTAAACACCCTTGAATAAATTCCTGACTTCGCCACAGCTTGTCAATGTTAGGAAAAATCAAGAAGAATTGCCCCATTCCCTACCTTCCTCCTCCCAAAAATAATATTACTCGGATTCGATGTTTACATTAAATCATTAATGTAATATGCATGCTATGTAAATTTTTTTGTTAATTAATCATAATTAAGTGATGTGTAGTTTCATTTTAATTTTTAACTACTACATCAAATTATCGGTTTGGAATGAACACCAGGTATATATAAATATTTTCCATTCTACTCCAATACTACCACTAGGGCCGGATTTAGGGGGCGGAAGGGGGTTTACCCGAACCCCATTCGCGGAAAATTATACTGTATATATAAGATAATTTTTTTTTTTACCTCTATATATTATATTTTGAATCCCTATGACACAGCCCAAAATTGTAGCTTAGTGGTCAAGGGAATTCAAAACTTTTGTAGGTCATCGGTTAATTTCCACTAATTAGAATTTTTTTTAATTTTTTTCTTTTTGAACTCCCTTCCCGGATATCGTGCCTCCGCCACTTACTACCACCAACTTCATAGTCTTCTTATTTTTTTTCTAATATTTTCTTGTCATTTTCCTTACGAGATATCCTTTTACTTAAAGAAACTAGAGAGAGAGGAGGTGTCTGTACATATATTGATTGTGTCATTCATGCATATAGTCAAGTATGACTAATATTCAGAAGCTCAAGATTCTAAAGGAAATTAATGGTCGTGACAAATGCATTAAGTTTTTTCCACCTAATCTTTTAAAAGAACTTATCATCTTGTGTTAAAATCATCTATCAAAATTTATTGATGATATCTATCATCAAATCGGTTTTTAATCCATTTCTGTTTGTAATTCCTCACCTCATAGATGTCCTCATAATTTCATATCAGTTTTTTCTGGAGGTTTATTAATAAATAGGGATTGCGTCGTTTATATTAAAGGCTAGTGGAGGTTGGGAGATCAATTGTGCAATAACCTTGCTACGGGAAATGTATAGAAGTATTGTTAAAGCTTACGCAATTGATAGTCAAACAACAATATGTTCCATACTTTTCAAACTAATAAAAGAAACCAACGTTGCCTTAACAGTGAAGTTGCATAAAAACTCATCAAATAACTTAAGAAAGCCATATTCTTTTTTAAAAAATTTTCAGAACGTTTGTCACAAAATTCCCATTGACACTCCAATGCCCTCCAATTGTCTTTACATCATTCTCTCTCTACTAGCTCGTAGGATCTTTAGGGAGATCTAATTTTAAAAAGAAGAAAAGAAGAAGGAAAATGTACGGCAATATTTACCCGTAAAATTATACAGTTAAATTTATAGCGTGATTTGTAGACAAGCGAGTCGATTTAATACAAAAACGATAAATAAATAAGCACAAAAATAAGATTAACGGCTGGAATTAAAAGAGATGATAAGCCTGACTCTGAACTTAGTCTTTCCGAGAGCAAAAGTAAAAGCAATTGTGAAACTCGTTAGATCGAACACAACAAGATCATAGATTATAGCTTTTGTGTGCAGAATGTTTCATGTCCCTGTAACAGTCGTTAATCCTGCTATTTATAACCCTACTTAGGAAGACAAGATCCTAAAATCAAGTTCCTCTTAAATGAGAATAAAAATATCATTGATGGGTGCATAACGACTGGCTTTGAATGTAGATATTCTCTGTAACGGCTGCTCATAAAATACTATCCGATGTCAAACCATTGAATCTTTATTATCAGCTATGCTTCCTTCGTGATCCATCCTATACTGGTTACATACTTTTCACCCGGTGCCAGTTATTTGCTGACTCATCTTTTCCCTATCTTCAGTTCCACGTGTCACCTTGCCATTTGACTGCCTTTTATCGACCAATTTCATCAAATACAGATAGTCCCCCTACTTTCCAGTGACGCAACTCAGTGTTACCAGAAAGTAGATGAGCATTCTTTTCTTAGCGGGAAAGTTTCTGAACGGTCTCTGACATTTGAAGGGACATACGTCTCCTCGTATTTAATACCCCAAACACGTTGTAATGACCAGTCGTTTTGAGCATTTGCATTCCGTTTAGCTGTTTGAAGTCTTGAGTAGCTTCATATGACGTATTATGACTTTTGTGAATCATTGGTATTGATTTTCAGGTAATTCATGATTGATTTGGAAGAAGGATTCTCATGTTAGAAGTTTTGAGTAGGAAGAGTTGATCAAGTTTGACTTTTACTTATTTGACCCTGGATCAGAGTTTTGATGGTTCCGTTAGGTCTGGGTGGTGATTTTGGACTTGGACGTATGTATAGATTTACATTTGGATGTGTTTTGAAGGTTTTCGTGTTAATTGGCGAAAGTTGGCAATTTGGAGAATTGGAATGTTCATAAGTTTGACCAAAAGTTGACTTTGATGATGTCGGGTTTGGATTTTGGTTCTCGGAGTTGTAATAGGATCTTTATGTCATTTTCAACTTGTGTGAAAAATTTGAGGTCATTCCAAGTTGATTTGATATGGTTCGGCACGAGTTTTGGAAGTTGAAAGTTCAAAAATTTATTTAGTTCGATTTGAGGTGAGATTCATGATTTTGATGTTGCAATATGTGATTTGAGGCTTTGGGTAGGTCCGTATTATATTTTGGTACTTGTTGGTATGTTCAGACGGGGTCCCAAGGGGCTCGACTGAGTTTCGGGGTGGTTTAAGATCATTAGGGATTGGCTTGGAGTTGTTGGTTTATGTTGTTTACTGATGTCTCTGTTGTTCTTCGCGATCGCGAAGAAATAGCCTTAGTGATTTATGGATCTGGGAGATTTTCTTCATCGCATTCACGACAGGTCGACCACATTCGCGTAGAGTTGGGGTAAGTCTTCTTCGCGTTCGGGAATGTTAGATCGCGATCGAATAGTGTGAACTGCGAGCTGGAGTTGGAGGCCTTCTTCATGGCATCCGCATAGTAGGAGCCACGTTCGGGAAGTTCTGAGTCAGCTGTGAGTCACGTTCACGAGGAATGTGCCGCGAACCCGAAGTGTAATCTGGTGGCAGTCGCGTCTGTGCTTCCCGATTGCGAAGGGATTCCCCCGATCGTGATGAATATTTCTGTTTAGTGGTTGTAAGTACTCTATTTTCGGACCTTGAGTCATTTTTTCATATTTTGAGTTATGGAGCTCGGATTTGGGCGATTTTGCAGGCGATTTTCACCATATGGATTGAGGTAAATATTTTCTACTCGATTTTAACTATATTCCGTGATTCTATCTTCGTTTTTTGCATTTGATTGATGATTTCAAAAGAGAAATTTGGAGTTTTTGTCTAAACTTCCTAAAGTAAATTTTTGAGTTTTGAACATCAATTCAGAGTCGGGATTGAGTGAAGTTAGTATGGTTGGACTCGTAAATGAGTTATCAGATATTGTGAGTTTTGTCGGGTTCCAAGGCGCGGGCTCGGGTTTGACTTTTTGGTTGACTTTGAGTAAATGTGTAAAGATTTGACCTTTATCGTTTGTTTCCTATGGAATTATTTGATGATTTGAGTTGCTTTTGACTAGTTTTGAGTCGTTCGAAGGATGATTTGAGGGGGATGGCGCTTCTAGTATATCGATTCGGCTTGCTTGAGGTAAGTGTCTTAACTAACTCTGTTGGCGAAATGTTTCTACTAATTGATATTGTTTTCTACATGCAGGGGGAGATGCATATATGAGGTGACGAGCGTATATACATGTGCCAGGGTTAACCATACTCGGGGGTAAATTATATGATTAATTGTGCCTTGTAGAATTATGTGGCCTTGTTTCATGTCTTTGACTTCTAGATTACTAGAATATGAAATTAAATGCTAGAAACCAAGATTTATCTTATTATAAATTGATTAAAATTTGACGGATTTTTGTGCAACTATTGATGTGTTAAATTCGATCATCTTTATGCTTAATTATTAATACATTGCTACGACCATTATTCTTGATATTGGATTCTATACTTGAGTTGAAGATCATTTTTGAGACTTGTTGAAATATTTGAACAATAAGGTTCTTGAGGTTTATTGAATTGTTATTGGCTTGAAAGCTATGATTGATGTTCATTTGGAATATTCACTTAATCACTTTCCTTGATGTTATTCATGCTTCATACCTTGCTAGTTGTTGATATACATGTACGTGGTGAGGAAGAGTGTAAAGCATGAAGGGTGATGATGTGCCATTGCATATACATTATTATGTGAGGAATAGTGTAAATCACGAAGGGTGATGTCGTGCCATTTCATTTACATTATCATGTTTTCATTTACATTATCATGTGATGATGAGAGTAAAAGCATGAAGGGAGATGTCGTGCCATTTCATTTACATTATCACGTGAGGATGAGAGTAAAAGAAAGAAGGGTGATGCCGTGCCATTTTATTTACATTATTATATGTTCATTTACATTATCATGTGAGGATGATAGTAAAAGAATGAAGGATGATGCCCCGCCATTTCATTTACATTATTATATTTTCATTTACACTATCATGTGAGGATGAGAGTATAAGAATGAAGGATGATGTTACGCCATTTAATTTACATTATCATGTTTTTATATTATCATATGCCCTGGCACAAAGAGTGTTTCCGTATAGGAGAGGACGAGAGACATGCATTATATTGTGATATCTTTTCCTTGTGTATATATTCATGCCTTTATCTTGAGCAGTTACTGTTTCACCTATGTTTTCTATGTGACTTGTCGTTGTTGTTCTGTCTTTCTCCTCTACCTCAATTATAGCTGTATTGTCCATGCTTTCTATCTGTTTAACTTGCAAATATCATGCTTTCCTTCTTGTTTGTCATAACTACATCTATCTCGTTTCTCATTTGTTGCACTTCCGTATAAGGCTTCTACCATGTTAGTTATTCATGCCTTCTATTTGTTAGCTCATAAAGATCATGCTTTCTCTCTTGTTTGTTATATCTATATCTAGGCCTTCTACCATGTTAGTTAGTGAAATTTATGCTCTTCTTTCCTAATTGCTGTCATTACTTCTATGCCTTCTACCTAGTCTTTTACTGTTGTCCATATGTACTGCCTTGTTCGTTATTGTTACATATGTATTTCCCACTTTATCATTACTGTTATTGTTATCTCTTTCACCTGGTTGGTACTGTTATACATATATTTGGTAAGGATGAGACAAATGCACGAAGGG
Source organism: Nicotiana knightiana (assembly GCA_005239525.1). Classification (NCBI taxonomy): domain Eukaryota; kingdom Viridiplantae; phylum Streptophyta; class Magnoliopsida; order Solanales; family Solanaceae; genus Nicotiana; species Nicotiana knightiana. The sequence continues at coordinate 37,560 of ML420361.1, forward strand.
TGTTGCCGTGCCGTTTGATTTGATATATTAGTACTTTTGCTGTGCCGTTTGATTTGCCGTTTTATCATTTACTACTTCACATATTTGTTTTTTGTGCTCTTTTCTGTTATGTTCTAGTGTTGTTCTATTTCTAGTCTACTGCACATGTTATATCAGTGAATATCTTTTAACTAAAAATCCTCGTCACAACTTCACCGAGGTTACTCAAGATACTTGTTGAGTACATGGGGTCAGTTGTACTCATACTACACGTCTGCACCTTGCGTGCATAGTTGAAATGCGGTGGATGATGGAAGTGTCACGACCCAGGCTGATGGGCCGCGACAGGCAACCGGTGCCTTACTCAACCGAGTACCAATGTAACATATCTTTCTCATCGTACCATTATGGGTAAGTGGGCCAGAAGGTCCATCAGGAGATAATCGGGATTAAACATAAGAGAATACTGGACATGGGATGACCCAACATGATATAGAAACTTATACACATGAAATACGGGCCTATAAGACCGACATGATCATTTATATACTCAAAACATAGGCCGACAAGGCCATGCACGTATACATGACATATGTCTACAAGCCTATAAGAGTCCATAAATATCATAAAGGTCGGGACAGGGCACCGCCATACCAATCAACACATGTCCTAATCATACTGACCAAATAAGCCACTCTAAAGCAAATGGACCGCACCAACACCTTCTGGTGAGTTGATAGCCTACTTGGTGGACTCTCAACCTGTCTATCGGGATCTGCAGGCATGAAACGCAGCGTCCCCAGACAAAAGGGACGTCAGTACAAATAATGTACGGAGTATGTAAAGAATGAAAATCAGTAAACAATAGGCATGAGAGAAACATGGAGTAAAAGACTCCACATGTAAGTCTGAATAACTCTGTGAATCATTAATATTTATAATGCCATGCATATGCGTATAAATGTCATACCATGCATAGTTATATGCGTACATAACATCATCAAGCCTTGAGGGCGTCCGTCATATCATCTCGACCAATGTGGGCAAAATCATCAACGCATACCAGCTGGTCAGGTGGTGGTGCATATATAACGCCGTAACCTTTTCCCATATCCAATATACATATAATATACGCATATATAACGCCATCTGGTCATGGGTCAATGTACATGTATACATCAATGAAATGCATAAGAAGTACGTTAATAAGATTTCTCAAAGTGTCATAAGATCAATATGCCTTTGATTAATATTATGGAATAAACTTTATCAACTTACGTATTTTTTGAGACCCATGAACAGATGATAGAATAATAGAACACATGGGGAATCAAGAACATAGACACTTTTAGTACTTCTATGAATAGAGTCATTTATGAAAGTTGTACATTTGCTCGTTTCATTTGTATCATATGGATCATGCCAAAAGGAAAGAAGGTATATCCTTAACATACCTGAGCCGATTCTCTTAACAATACCTCTAATACACGTCAATTGCGACAAAACACATAACATACAGATCGAAGTAGGGAAAAATTCGTGTGATATTCTTGAGAAATATTGCACCGTACTCTCGTAGAATCACAATTCTCACGTTTCTAAGTAGTCTTGTATGGATTTTGTAGCAAATCACGTTACTATCACTTGTATGAGTTTGCTGAAGCATTTTACTTTGTACGAAGATTTGATATGTCTCTCTTTGAATTTTGGAGATGTCTTTTACCTTAGTGGGTGTGGGCCCACTAAGGTGGTGAGTTGGCCACAAAAATCCTCCAAATGCCACATATCCACTTAACCAAGAGTCATTATTTGGGGTGGTTCCTTGCTGCCACGTCGGGGGTTGTTTACACCAAAGATTTACCCACTAATCTTCTAATTAATTGGCTAATTTCCCACTAAATAAATAATTAATCCCTTACCAACATAACTAAGAATTATTTCAAATTACTTAAAATACTACTTACTTTTAACACACTTTATATACCTTACTATCATGGTCATGTGGTACCTGGTATGACACTAGTCCATAAAAACCGAGTATTATAGCTCGGACCATATTTTTATCCCAAATTGAAAATCACCAACGAAACTCATTTTCTTTGACTTGCTTACCCTCTCACCTTCATTAATTTATTTATCACATGTTTGAAATAGCATAATACTTATAACCTCAAAATAATCTTGTCCTTGAACTGATGTCAATTATCTTACGAAAAATCCAACGTGCAATACTACACGGTATAACATTGTCGTAATACTGTGAGGTGTAACATCATTCCCCCTTTGGAAAATTCGTCCTCGAATGTTTACTGATGCACTTATTTGTCTCACAATCGGATAGATCTTACAAATGGTTTTAATACCGTCCTTGCCATTTAGGAAATTGTTCTGTGAATAAATTCAAAGGCCAGGGCATTTCCCCCTTTAGGCCTCTTTCTCATACCACGACTTATGGTCGGAATTCTTACAATCTCATAACTGTTGCTACCTTATGTCATGCAGCCTGTACGATGCCGCTATCACTCCTGGATACTGAATCCCAGCGCTTCTAGCCTTCTATCTGAAGTATGGACCATTCACAACCTTCTTCATTTGAGTATCTCGTACGTTGTTCACCTTTACCTTACTTAGCTTAAAATCTTGCATCACATATTCTATCTCTTTCATGACCTCCCTTCCACATAGGTATAATTTACATCCACGACTTGAAGCTCTATTATAATATTTGCACCTCTGGTGCATACACAATCTGGTGGGAGCCCCATACTGATTTCTAATGAGGCTGGTACTCTTCGAACTGGCTTTATCGTAGAGCCATTATAGAATATGGCTACTGTACCATCTCTCTTGTATCTCTGATATTAAGAGTGATTCTGCAATGTTCTCAATCACGATTTCTATAATTTTTCTGGGTCCAATAATCAGACTCCTGATTTACTTAGTTGATGTAACTCTTTAGTTTTCTCTTTCCTCTGATCAGACTTTATGTAGGCTTAAGCTATCTTCCGATCTGCGATTCATGGTATTAGTTATTACTTTAGCCTTTCATGGACGATATGGAATATCCATGATACAATCTTCTAACAATTCAATTAGGTCTATGACCTGGACTCAATTCTTTCTTTTAACTTATACCAGAGTTCTCTACGACTATATGATTGTCAACATATATGCTGCATGGATAATACTCCGAAATCTTAGGCGCATTCATAATGTAATTATCTTTGGATCATTGATCGAATAATTCCTTTCGTTCCTTCTCAACTTTCTTCAAATGCAAGAAATTGCTTTTCCTGGTCGTTCTGCCACTTGTTGCATGAATACTTGGCTTATCTTAGTGACCACACATATTGGTATTCCATACAACCCATATGATCTTGAATATCACCTTTTGATTTTTTTCTTCCCGTTCATTAGCCATGATAGGTTCCACTTTCTTATGGGGTGAATACAATTTTGTTGTGAGACTGTTGTTACAAGACCATTTCCTCTTTAAGTCACTGTGCATAGGTTGAAGCCTTCTTCCTTATTTTCTCAGCTAGTCTTTTGTTGTAGTACTTAGGGAAGACCCTCTGACTCTTGTAAAGCTGTGAGTTTATTACATCGTTTACCCGACAAAATTTTTGATGTTCTTTCTCACTTGTAATTATCGTTACTTACTTACCTCCATGCCCTTGTGCTCGTAGGTTGCTTCTGAACTTAAATTTTGACTGTTTCCCAGTTCCACTCTCTTTTATTTTCATAAAACTTATACAACAACTTTGACTACCCAACTCTTATCTGAATATTTCTCAAGGATCACGATGTCATATCTGCGAGACTGAATTCCCCGTGTTGGGGTTTACTACGTTTATCTTGCATGATCTGTTGACTTATCTGTAACCTCTTGTCTAGCCATAAATAGACTCTTCCTTCATCAACTACTAACTGCTCGTTGGTCCATTCTCATATCTATATTCTGTAATCCCTCTTGGGTTATGCCCTTTGTCTTAACTTACGTCTAGCACCACCTCCTTTTTATCAATAAAATCTCGGGTAGGAACCCTTACTTCCTTTCCTTGACATCGTGCTTGCATAATGTTCTTGAATCGTAGCATATCTGTAGGATTTGAATAAGTGCAATCTTATCCTTTTCTCATTCTTACCGCATTCTTCCTCTATCATTCCATAGTTACTAGAACCACTTAATTCTGACTTAATGTCACATCACTCCATATTCCCCCTTTTAGGGGAGTACTAAAATTTAGAGCTACGACGATCTACCTATAGATGTTTTACCTCTTCATCTTTGGAATCTTTTCACATCATCAATGATCCTTACTCGCCTTGCGGTAATCCTTCTGTACCAAGGATAATGAAATTCCTTACTTACGAGGGTAACACCTAGTGTAACTGGCACACATAGTCCCTTAAACTTAACTTTGCTCACATTGCTTGCTTTAGGGAAACATCTTCCTGAATGACCTTCAAAGGTTATTCTTCTGTCTTCCATTCTATTATCGCCGGGACGCAATCTATGAAATTCTCATGATGCCGACTATTATTAAATCACTCAGCCCCTAATTCATGTTTGGTCTATCTTGGTCACCAGCCCAACTGATTTCTATTACCCTGGGGTCTATTTCCTTCTAGTAGTCGCGTTGGAGTCACAAAATTATTTCTAGAACTGAGGATATGACTTTATGGCCTATAGTCTTTTGTTGTCTCAAGGCATGTTACCTCTCGTCCTTTCCTTTACTTGACTATAGAATCTGTAATACTGTCATTTTTTTGATCTACCGTTGTAATCCATGTATCACATCTTACTCATAATGCTTTATTAACCCTCTTCTTATTTCCCTGCTAACCTTTATGTCTATCACTTTATTCTGAAAACTCCAACAAGACATTCTTTTGCTTTTAGCTCCCCTTGCTCCATCCACTGGCTCTTCGGGTTGCCTAACATTCTCTCTCTACTAGGGACGAGAGCCATACTAATGTAATAGTTATCCCTTCGAGGCCTCCAATGCCTATCTTTGTAATAATTTTTTTTAAACATTCTAGTATTCATATCTAGTTGTACTATTTTAGAGTTCACCATCTGGGTTTATCACACGGAGGTCTATTAGCACATTTTCAATATCCTTTGGAAATGTCCACTAACACAAACACTCAATCCACCATTTTGGATTACTCTAACCCCAGCCGGATCCTGATAACCTGTCCTTCTTTTAAACTACATCTGTTAGCCCCCATAGGGCATAACCGAGATGGGTGTGGCCAATTGCACATACCTCTGTTACTGTTGAAGGTAACTCAAAATGCTCATATTTTTCTGCCTGAACTGTAAATATTGATAATCTTCATTAACTGGGTGCCTCGTACCCTTTGGCTACTTTTACTTGTTAAAACTTGTATCTACCTTCTGAATCTCTCATTGCTTTTCACCATATGGGTGGATAGATATTATTGCCTTATGGATACTTATCAAGAAGCTTACACATTTTAGTACACGTATGATCTACTAAAGACCTCACATTTACTGATCATAAGCATGATGCAAAATTGAGTTCCTCTGACTCAAATCTTCCACAACTATATCTCTTACCAACCGTCTTTCTGGATGTAGGTATCGTTGTATTATGAATATAATAATATTTAGGAGTTTGAATTCTTACAAGTGAGCTCTACCACACGGTCTAGAGTAAGAAGAAAGAATAATAGTCCTAAATGCCCTGTAGCCTCCCGCTTATAAGTGTGGTGCACAACACACCTATAAACAAGACTCTACTAGACACGACTTGTAGACTCCCTTGGACAGAACTGCTCTGATACCACTTTTGTCACGACCTAGGCTGATGGGCCGCGACAGGCACCCAGTTCCTTACTCAACCGAGTACCAATATAACATATATTCTCATCGTACCATCATGGGTAAGTGGGATAGAAGAGACGTCAGGAGATAACGGGGATTAAACATAAGAAAATACTAGATATGGGATGACCCAACATGATATAGAAACTTATACACATGACATATGGGCCTATAAGGCCGACATGATCATTTATATACTCAAAACATAGGCCGACAAGGCCATACATGTATACATGACATCTGTATACAAGCCTCTAAAAGTAAATAAATATCATAAAGGTCGGGACAAGGCCCCGCCATACCAATCGACACATGTCCTAATCGTACTGACCAAATAAGCAATTCTGGAGCAAATGGAACGCACCAACGCCTTCAGCTGAGCTGATAGCCTACTTGGAGGACTCTCAACCTGTCTATCAGGACTTGCAGGCATGAAAGGTAGCGTCCCCAGGCAAGACGTCAGTACAAATAATGTACCGAGTATGTAAGGAATAAAAATCAGTAAACAATAGGCATGAGAGAAACATGGAGTAAAAGACTCAACATGTAAGTCTGAATAACTCTGTGAATCATTAATATTTATAATTCCATGCATATGCGTATAAATGTCATACCATGCATTGTTATATGCGTACATAATATCATCAAGCCTTTGAGGGAATCCCATCATATCATCTCAGCCACTGTGGGAAAAATCATCAACGTATACCAGCTGATCAGGTGGTGGTGTGTATATAACGCCATAACCTTTTCCCATATCCCATATACATATAATATACGCGTATATAACGCCATCTGGTCATGAGTCAATGTACATGTATACATGAATAAATGCATAAGAAGTACGTTAATAAGATTTCTCAGAATGTCATAAGATCAATATGCCTTTGATTAGTATCAAGAAATAAACTTTATCAACTTACATATTTTCTGAGACCCATGAACAGATGATAGAATAATAGGACACACGGGGAATCAAGAACATAGGCATTTCTAGTACTTCTATGAATAGAGTCATTTATAAAAGTTATTTACTCGTTTCGTTGGTATCGTATGGATCATGCAAAAAGAAAATAAGGGATAGCCTTAACATACCTGAGCCGATTCTCTTGATAATCCCTATAATACACGTCAATTGCGACAAAACACGTAACAATCAAAGTAGGAAAAAATCCGTATGATATTCTTGAGAAAGATTACACCGCACTCTCTTAGAATCACAATTCTCACGTAACTAAGTAGTCTTGTATGATTTTGTAGCAAATCACGTTGCTATCACTTGTATGAGTTTGTTGAAGCATTTTACTTTGCTATGAATATTGGATATGTCTCTCTTTGAATTTTTGAGATGTCTTGTACCTTGGTGGGTGTGGGCCCCACTAAGGCGATGAGTTAGCCACAAAAATCCTCCAAATGCCACCTATTCACTTAACTAAGAGTCATTGTTTGGGGTGGTTCCTTGCTTCCACATTGGGGGTTGTTTACACCAAAGATTTACCCACTAATCTTCTAATTAATTGGCTAATTTCCCACTAAATCAATAATTAATCCGTTACCAACATAATTAAGAATTATCTCAAATTACTTAAAATACCACTTACTTTTAACACACTTTATACACCTTACTATCATGGTCATGTGGTACCTTGTATGGAACTAGTCGATAAATACCGGGTATTATAGCTCGGACCGTATTTTTATCCCAAATTGGCAATCACCAACGAAACTCATTTTCTTTGACTTGCTTACCCTCTCAAATTCACGAATTTACTTATCACTTGTTTGAAGTAGCATAATACTTATAACCTCAAAATAATCTTGTCCTTGAGCTAATGTCAGTTATCTTACGACAAATTCAACGTACAATACTACGAGAGGTAACATCGTCGTAATAATGTGAGGTGTAACATAGCTGGCTCCGAAGATGTTCGTGCCTCCCGGATGCAGCTACCACTTGTCCATGGGTAGTTTTAGAGTTGAATTCTATTATGTACATTTCAAACAGAAGTTGTATTTATTTCATATAATTTTTTGCAAAAATCCAGTCTTAGTAGCTCATGACTTGTACTACCAGTGCCTGAGATACTGAATCCAGATATATCATTTGTTGATCACCTTTATATTATTAGAATTGTGTTAAGTGTTAATTGGTGTCACGACCCAAAATCCTAACCTATCGTGATGGAGCCTATAGATGGTACTAGGCAAGCCGATTTTTAAAATACTTCAAATGTTTCACAAAAGACAAATTAAAAGCTTTTATATGACAGAGTTTTCATAAAAACAGGAGCTAGACTCAAAATACAACGTGGAAAAATAGCCACAAACATCAGGGTATCATCAAGTCATGAGCGTCTAAACAACCAGTCTAGGAAACATTGTCTACAAGAGTTTGTGTCAAAATACCAATACAAACAAGAAAAGATTACAAGGAAGGAGAGACAATTATTGTGAACGCCGACATCTACCTCGTGAATCTCCGATACTCAACCACGCACTAGATCAATGACCTCCGCGACCGAGATCACCTGGATCTGAACACGAAGTGCAGGGTTTAGCATGAGTACAACCAACTCAGTAAGTAACAATAATAAATAAGGAACTGAAAAGTAGTGACGAGCTATATAATTACAGTTCATTTCAGTAATCTTAGCAGTGAAAGTAGACATGTTTCAATTTCGGCAATTTAAGTCAAGTCAGTTACACATTACTAAGTTAAGGTAAACCAGAGACAACATTTTTCCAGAAATTTTAGAATAATGACATAAATAAGCTAAGTACATCAACAAATGAAACAAGTGCAGTCTCTCGGGGCAACAAGCGCTCAAGCTCTCTCAATATGTCTACACTCTACTCTCAGCCCTCAATACTCACATTCAATAGAACCTGCGCTCACTTGAGGTGTACAGACTCCAGAGGGGCTCCTACAACCCAAACACTGTAATCCACACAAACAACTCACGTGCTGCACGTACAACTCATGTGCTATAGTATCATATCGAGATCCGCACGGAAAACTCACGTGCTACAGTATCATAGCCGAATCCGCACAGACAACTCACGTGCTATAGTATAAATATCCTGATCCAAACGGACAACTCACATGCTATGGTATCAATACCCCACAAACAGGCCCTCGGCCTCACTCAGTCATCAACCTCTCTAGTTTCACGGCTCTCAGTAATAAAGGGGAATCAACCCAAAATAGAATGATATAATGTATCAATAGGGAATAACAAAGACTGAGGTATAATATGCAAGTAATATTACGACTGAGTATAGATAACAATAAGAAGGAAGGTTAAAAAGGTATCGCGACCACTAGGGGTCTTTACAACACCAACACATAGCCTAAACATGATTTCTAATATGATTCACTATCAAATTTCTATAGCACAGAAAGGGCACATAGCTAACAACAAGCTTATTCAACTTTCCAGTTTCACGGAATGGACCAAGCCCCAATTCCCACGGTGCACGCCCATCACCTAGCATGTGTGTCACCTCCAAAATACTCACATAATGCAATAATCTGGGGTTTCATACCCTCAAGACCTGATTTAGAACTGTTACTTACCTCAAACCGCACGAAATCCTACTTCGAAATGCCTTTTCCCCTCGAATCAGTCTCCAAACACCCTGAGTCTAGCCACAAGTAGTACAATACAATTAATATAGGATAAAAGGAATCAATTCCACAAGAAAAACACAAAATTGTAAGACAAAATCCGAAATTGGCTCTAACCCGACCCCTGGGCCCACGTCTCGAAATCCGACAAAAGTCACAAAATCCGAAAGACCATTCACTCACGAGTCTAACCATTCCAAATTTATAAAAATCCGACACCATTTTGTCATCCTAATCCCCAAAATTCACTCTCCAATTCTCTAGCCCTAAACCCCCAGATTTCACCTCAAAAACTCACCAACTAGGTGTAAAATCAGTAAGAAAAAATAATTATTGACGATAAATGGGCACAAGGATCTTACCTCTTTAATCACTTCAAAATACCTCTCAAAATCTTCCAAAATCCTAGTTCAAGGTGGTGAAAATGGTGAAAGATCTCGAAGTCCCGTATTTATACGTTTTGCCCAGGCTTTCCACACCTGTGGCTAAAACTCCGCTTCTTCGATCCCGTATCTACGGTGGAAGTCCTGCTTCTATCGAAGTAACTTAAACCCCTAGGGCTCGCACCTGCGGACGCTCATCTGCGACCTTGACCTCCCTTCTGCAGAACCACTCACTCCTAACTACCTTCGCACCCGCGTCCTCTTGTCCGCATCTGCGCCACCGCAGGTGTGGGAAATATTTCGCACTTGTGACCCCTGCCCTTCCCAGAATTTGCCGCATCTGTGGCCTTCCTCTCCCCTTCTGCGGGCTCTCACCTGCGATGAAACTTCCATAGGTGCGATTACACCAGCTGAGTCCAAACTTCAGCAGTCTTCCAACTCAAAAACTTGGTCCGTTAACCACCTGAAATCAACCCGAGGCCCCTGGGACCTCAACCAAATATGACAACAAGTCTTATAACCCAATATGAACTTAGTCGAATCCTCAAATAACCTCAAACAACCTCAAAAACATGAATTACACACAGATTCAAGCCTAATGAACTTCGAAACTTTTAAATTCTACAAACGACGCCGGAACCTATCAAACCATGACCAGTTGACCTCAAATTTTGCACATAAGTCATAAATGATACCACGAACCTACTTCAATTTCCGAAATCCAATCCGACCCCGATATCAAAATTTTCACTCTCGATCTAATTTGTCAAAATTCTAACTTTCGCCAATTCAATCCTAATTCTACTACGGACCTCCAAATCACATTTCAGACGTGCTTCTAAGTCCAAAATCACCTAATGGAGCTAACGGAACCATCAAAATTCAAATTCGAGGCCGTTTACACATAAGTTGACATCCGATCGACTTTTCCAACTTAAGGTTCCAATTAAGAGACTAAGTGTCTCAATTCAACCTGACATCACTCCGGACCCGAACCAACCAACTCGGTAAGTCATATAACAGCTGTAGAACACAAAAGAAGTAGAAAAATGGGGAATAGGGATATAACTCTCGAGATGACCGGCCATGTCGTCACATCCTACCCATTTTAAACAAACGTTCGTCCTCGCATGAGTATAGAGACATAACTGAAGTGGTGAAAAGATGAGGATACCTGCTGCTCATATCATGCTTGGTCTCCCAAGTCGCCTCCTCGACCGGCTGACCCCTCCAGTGAACCTTCACAGTAGTAATGTTCTTTGACCTTAGTTTTCGAACCTGCCTGTCCAAAATAGCCACTGGCTCCTCAACATAAGATAGATCCTTGTCCAACTGGACTGAGCTGAAATACAACATGTGAGACGGATAGCCGTGATACTTTCGGAGCATAAAAACATGGAATACTGGATGAACTCCTGCTAGATTGGGAGGCAAGGCAAGATCGTAAGCAACCTCCCAACACCTCAAATGGGCCGATAAACCTCGGGCTCAACTTGACCTTCTTTCCGAACCTCATAACACCCTTCATGGGTGACACTCGGAGCAGGACCCGCTCTCTAATCATGAATGCAACATCGCGAACCTTCCGATACGCATAACTCTTCTTTCTGGACTGGTCTGTGCATAGTCTATCCTGAATCACCTTAACCTTCTCCAGAGCATCCTGAACCAAGTCTGTACCCAATAATCTAGCCTCGCCTGGCTTGAACCAACCCACTGGAGACCTACACCATCTACCATACAGAGCCTCATACGGTGCCATCTGGATGCTCGACTGATAACTGTTATTGTAAGCAAACTCCGCTATAGGCAAGAAATGATCCCACGAACCCCCAAACTCCATTATGCACGCATAGAGCGTATTCTCTAATATCTAAATAGTGTGCTTAGAATGTCCGTCTGTCTAAGGGTGAAATGCTATGCTCAACTCCACCCGAGTACCCAACTCATGCTGTACGGCCCTACAGAGTTATGATGTAAATTGCGTACTCCGATCAGAGATGATAGATACCGATATGCCATGAACCCTGACAATCTCGTGGATGCATACTCGAGCCAGCTGCTCGGAAGAATAGGTAATGAGCTGACTTGGTCATCATGTCCACAATCACCCAAATTGCATCAAACTTCCGCTGAGTCCCTGGAAGCCCAACAACTGAATCCATAGTGATCCGTTCCCACTTCCACTCCAGAATCTCTAACTTCTGAAGAAACCCACCTGGTCGCTGATGCTCATACTTCACCTGCTAGAAATTTAGACACCGAGCGACATACTTCACTATGTCTTTCTTCATTATCCTCCACCAGTAATGCTGTCTCAAGTCCTGATACATCTTCGCGGCACCCAGATGAATAGAATACCGCGAACTGTGAGCATCCTAGAGAATCAACTCACGCAAACCATCTACATTGGGCATACATAGCGTGCCCTGCATCCTCAATACACCATCATCCCTAATAGTGACCTCCTTAGTATCACCGTGCTGGACCGTGTCCTTAAGGACAAGCAGGTGGGGGTCATCATACTGACGCTCCCTGATACGATCATAAAGAGAAGACCGAGAGACCACAGAAGCCAATTCTCAACTCGGCTCAGAAACATCCAATCTAACAAACTGGCTGGCTAAGGCCTGAACATTCAATGCCAATGGCCTCTCTTCTGCTGGAAGATATGCTAAGCTCCCCAAACTCTCCGACCGTCAACTCAAGGCATCAGCCACCACATTCTCCTTCCCGGGATGGTGTAAAATGGTGATATCATAGTCCTTAAAATGCTCCAACCACCTCCGCTGAAGCAAGTTAAGATCCTTTCGTTTGAACAAATGCTGCAAACTCTAGTGATCAATGTAAATCTCATAATGGACCCCGTACAAATAGTGCTGCCAAATCTTTAAGGCATGGACAATAGCTGCTAACTCAAGGTCGTGGACAAGATATTTCTTTGCATAGGGATTCAGTTTGCACGAAGCATAAGAAATCACTCTACCATCCTGCATCAGAACACACCCAATACCGATCCGCGAAGCATCGCAATACACTGTGTAAGAACTAGAAGCTGATGGTAGAACTAGAACTGGAGCCGTGGTCAAAGCAGTCTTGAGCTTCTGAAAGCTCTCCTCGCACTCATCCGACCACTTTAAAGGAGAACCCTTTCTGGGTCAATTTGGTCAGGGGCAATGCAATAGATGAGAAGCCCTCTACAAACGACAGTAATAACCAGTCAAACCAAGAAAACTCCAAATCTTCGTGGCTGAGGACGGTTTGGGCCAACTCTGAACTGCCTCTATCTTCTTCAGATCCAACTAAATACCCTCACTGGACACCACGTTCCCCAAGAACGCCATTTAACTAAGCTAAAACTAACACTTGGAGAACTTTGCATAAAGCTTCTCCTCCCTCAACCGCTGTAACACAATACTTAGATGCTAAGTATGCTCCTCCTGGCTACGAGAGTACACCAGAATGCTTAGCTAAGCCATTTAACTAAGCTAAAACTAACACTTAGCTAAGTATGCTCCTCCTGGCTCCTCCTGGCTACGATCCTGTATAATCTTGACCTTGTCTAAGGACTCCTGAACTAATTCTGTACCAAACAACCGAGCCTCTCCCAGCTCAAACCATCCAAGTGGCGATCTGTACCATCTACCATATAATGCCTCATAGGGAGCCATCTGAATTCTCGATCGGTAGCTGTTATTGTAGGCAAACTTTGCTAATGACAAGAACTGCTCCCAAGAACCTCCAAAGTAAATAACATAGGAGCGAAACATATCCTCCAAGATCTGAATAGTACGCTCGAACTGGCCATCCGTTTGAGGATGGAATGCTGTGCTCAACTCCACCCGCGTACCCAAATCACGTGAAACTGCCCTCCAAAAGTGCGAGATAAATTACGTACCTTGATCAGAATTTATACACACGGGCACACCGTGAAGGTGAACAATCTCCCGAATGTAAATCCTTGCTAACCGCTCCGAAGAATAAGTACTTGCCACCAGAATGAAATGTTAGTCAGACTATCCACAATAACCCTAAATGGCGTCGAACTTCCTCTGAGTCTGTGAGAGTCCAACAATGAAGTCCATAGTGATACGCTCCCACTTCCACTCAGGAATCTCTATCTAATGAAGCAAACCACCGGGTCTCTGATGATCATACTTCACCTGTTGACAATTCAAGCAACGAGCCACATAAGCAAAAATATCTTTTTTCATCCTCCGCCACCAATAATGCTGTCGCAGGTCCTGGTACATCTTGGTAGAACCCGGGTGAATAGAATACTTAGAACTGTGAGCCTCCTCAAGGATCAAATCACGAAGCCCATCAACATTAGGCATACACACTCGGCGCTAAATCCTCATAACACCGTCATCTCCAACTGTAACCTGCTTGGAACCACCATGCCGAACTGTGTCCATAAGGACCATCAAGTGAGGGTCATCATTCTGCCGATCTCTGATACGCTCGAATAAGGAAGAACGAGCGACTGTACAAGCTAGAACACGGCTGGGCTCTGAAATATCTAACCTCACAAACTGATTAGCCAAAGTCTGAATGTCTGAAGCTAGCAACCTCTCACTGAATAGAATGAATGCAAGGCTGCCCATACTCACCGTGTTCCTAGTCAATGCATTGGCCACCACATTGGTCTTCCCCGGATGATACAATATCATGATGTCATAGTCTTTTAGTAGCTCTAACCATCTCCTCTGCCTCAAATTGTGATCCTTTTGCTTGACCAAGTACTGAAGGCTACGATGATCCGTGAAAACCTCACACGGCACACCATAGAGATAGTGCCTCTAAATCTTCAACGCGTGAACAATGGTTGCCAACTCTTAATTATGAACATGATAATTCTTCTCATGAACCTTCAACTGCCGAGACACATATTCAATCAATCTTCTCTCTTGCATCAATACCGCACCAAGCCCAACACGGGAGTCATCACAATATACCATGAAAGATCCCGAACCTGATGGCAATACCAACACCGGTGATGAAGTCAAGGCTATCTTGAGCTTCTGAAAGCTCGCCTCGCACTCGTCTGACCATTTGAATGGGGCACATTTCTGAGTTAATTTAGTCATTGGGGCTGCTATAGATGAGAAACCCTCCACAAAATGATGGTAGTAACCTGCCAAACCCAAGAAGCTCCTGATCTCCGTGGCTGAAGTGGGTCTAGTCCAGTCTTGACTTCCTCTATCTTCTTAGGATCTACCTGAATACCCTCTACTGATACGATGTGACCTAAGAAAGATACCGAATCCAACCAGAACTCACACTTTGAAAATTTAGCATATAACTAACTATCCCTCAAGGAACACAGTTACAAAAGAATCTAGATAAGGCTTGAAAACCCAATTCATCAAGTCCATAAATGCTACTGGGGCATTAGTCAAGCCAAAAGACATCACCGGAAATTCATAGTGCCCATACCTCGTTTGAAAGGCTGTCTTAGGGACGTCAGACGCCCTAATTTTCAACTGATGGTAGCCCGATCTTAAATCAATCTTTGAAAACACCTTGGCACCCCGAAGATGATAAAAAAATCATCAATACTTGGCAACGAATACTTGTTCTTGATAGTAACTTTTTTTAATTTCCGGTAATCTATACACATCCTCATCGATCCATCCTTCTTCTTCACGAACAAACTAGGTGCACCCCTAGGCAATACACTATGTCTAACAAAGCCTTTATCAAGCAAGTCTTTCAACTGTTCTTTCAATTCTTTCAACTCTGGTGGGGCCATCCGGTATGGAGGAATAGAAATGGGCTGAGTGCCCGGAGCCACATCAATGCCAAAATCAATATCCCTGTCGGGTGGCATCCCCGGCAGGTCTGCAGGAAATACCTCGGGAAACTCGCGAACGACAGGCACCGAATCTATAGAAGAAGCCTCAGTCGACCATGCAACGCGCCTTCATATAATAAATAACCCTGCTGGAAGAATGACCAGGAGTCCCTTTCAACTCCAATCGGGATAACCCCAGCAAATATAATGTAACTGTCTTGGTGTGATAGTCCAAGATGGAATAATAAGGCGGCAACCAATCCATACCCAATATGACATCAAAATTAACTATGTCAATAAGCAAAAGGTCCACACAGGTTTCAAGACCCTCAATAACGACCACACACGAGCGATACACACGATCTACAACAATAGCATCCCCTACGGGCGTAGACACATAAACACTGATACTCAAGGAGTCACGGGACACAACCAAATACAAAGCAAAATAAGATGACACATAAGAGTAAGTAGACCCTGGATCAAACAGAACTGAAGCATCTCTATTTCAAACTAAAATGGTATCTGTGATAACAACATCGGAGGACTCCGTCTCAAGTCTGACCGAAAATGTATACAATCGGGGCTAGGTTCCACCACCCTGAACCACGTCTCTAGGAAAACCTCTGACAGGAGGACCTCCACCTCTAGCAGGCTGGCCTCCACATATAACAATCTAGACCCTACCTCTAGCTACCTGACCCCTACCCCTGGCTGGCTGGGTAGGTGGTGCGGCAGCTGGTTCCGGAACTATAACACGAGAACCATGATACTGAGGCTGACTACTCGACAATCTCGGACTTTCTCTATAAGTATGCCCATAATCACCACACTCAAAACATCTATCCCGATACCGTGGCTTTGAAAACTGAGACCGACCATAACGAACCGACTGACCACGATAATAAATCTGAAGAGGGGGTGCTCTGATAGGAGCTGATGGTGCACTATAGGCTAGCTGAGTAGAAGGAGGAACATAAGAACCACGACCACCTGAGGTACCATGAGATGCCTGAAGTGCTGAATGAAATGGCTTGGAAGAATGGCCTCTAATGAAAGAAACCACTTCTCCAGATGAGGCACCGCTGAATCCATCGAAATGGAGGTCTCTTGTCTGAACCCTAACCTCCCAATCTGAGAAGCACCTCAACTCTCCAAGCCACATTGGCCGCATCCTGGAAAGATATCTCGCTCCCTGTCTCCTTAGCCATCTGCAATCTGATCGGCTAAGCAAGACCCTCAATAAAATCTCCTAATCCTCTCTCTCTCTCTGTGAGTTGAAAAAGAGTAGAATGACGAGCCAAATCCACAAAGCGAGTCTCATACTCGGTAACAGTCATGCTGCCCTGCTGAAGATGCTGAAACTGACGACGTCGCTCCTTTTTAGTAGTGATAGGCAGGAACTTCTCCAAGAAGAGATGTGAAAACTGATCCCAAGTTAGAGTAGGTGACCCAACTGGTCTAGTCAGTAGATAATCCCTCCACCATTTCTTGACAGAACCGGTCATCTGAAAAGCAGCAAAATCAACCCCATTGATCTCCAAAATACCCATATTCCGAAGAACCTCATGACAGCTATCAAGGTATTCATGGGGGTCCTCTGAAGTGACAGCGCTGAAATGAACAGGGAAAAGCTTGATAAACCTGTCCAATCTCTATAAGGCATCGGAGGACATAACTGTCCTATCAACGAGCGGTGCTGCAGTATCTGGATGAACTACCCCAACTGGATTGGCTGCTGGGGTCTGAATCTGAGGAGTAATCTTCTTAGGAGTGTGGTTAGCAGGAGTCTGAACCCCTCCTCCAGCTTGAGATACGGCTGCTTCTATGGGGAATGCGCCAGTCAAGGCTACACTCTCCATAAGGCCCACTAGTCAGACCAAGGCATCCTGAAGCACCGGGGTAGCAATAAAACCCTCTGGGACCTGAGCTGGTCCTGCCGGAACGGTCTGAGCTGGAGCCCTCTCATCAAGATCTATCTGGGGCTCCACAGCTGGAGCTGCTGCCTGAGCACTGGGCTGAGTCCTGCCCCGGCCTCTGCCCCTTGTAGGAGCTGCTGCTGCTGCCTAGAGGATTCGGTAGCTGGTCAGGGGAAAATGAGGTACGTGTTCTCACCATTTGCGAGAGAATAGAAGAGTTTAATCAGTATTTGGGATAACAAAAATCGCACGACAGAGTAGAAATAAAATGAGCTTGTTCCTAACTTTATAGCCTCTGAAAGATAAATACAGACGTCTCTGTACCGATCCCTCAAACTCTATTAAGCTTGTCCGTGAATTGTGAGACCTAGGCAACCTAGGGCTCTTATACCAACTTGTCACGATCCAAATTTCCAACCCTCGGGATCGTGATGGCGCCTAACACCATACTTTCTAGGCAAGCCAATGTTAGAGGGATTCAACATTTAAAACAATTAAAACATAATACGAGGACTAATATTATCCAATAAATGATTTCAAAATAATTTATGGAGAAACAAAACGATGCCACGAAACTAATACTTATATCTATCTATCCAGGGTTTGGAGTCACAATTCACGAACTACTAAAGATTACTACAAGTATTTGGCTGAAATAAAATATATATCTGTTTTGAATTAAATAAAACAGTAAATAAATAATATGGAGAAGACTCCGAGAATCTGCGGACGCCAGAAGATCTACCTCGTGTCTCCGTGCGAATAATCAGCTACGACTCAAAATCAACCCTGACCGGAACCTGGATCTGCACAAGAAGTGCAGAGTGCAGTATCAGTACAACCGTTCCCATGTACTAGTAAGTGCCGAGCCTAACCTCGATGAGGTAGTGACGAGGCTACAACGAGGCATTTATAATATAACCTGTATACAATATTTAATAAAACAACAAGGAAATACTAAACTAAATGACATAGTAACTTGCAGTAAATAAATAAATAACCCAACTATCTTTCCAGATCTCAGCTATAACCAATCCTTACGTGAATTTCCATGTTACAATTTAAATAACGGTAAAAGCAGAATATGAAGAACAACGAATAAAACAATGGGTATTCCAGTTTCCATCATATAACCAGTAACAACATGAAGATTCTCCCTTATTACTCCTTGTTTCCGCGTGCAACCCGATCCCACCTGTCCACCCTTATTCCGTCACAATATTTATATCTCAACTAATGTAAACAAAAAGCTGTATAATTAAGAAACTTCACCAATTATTACTACATAGCGAAACCAACCGGAATGTATCATAAAACACTGACCACCAGCTCAGCCATTACTGTACCACAACGAAGCTAAGAAACAATTAATACTTTCAAATAAGTGAAACAATATATTTAACAAAACAAGTGGACAAAAACAAGTAGACATGGAAGCATCAATAGTCATGAAACAATTAAGACATGAATATAATAAATTGGAAACGGGGAAGGGAACATGCTAAACACATAATTAGGTGGCACATAGGTACTCGTTACTTCACCTATACACCACACACATATAATTTCACATAGCATTTAAGTCGGGGATTCCTAATCCCTCAAGTCAAAGTTAGACCAAACACTTACCTCAATTTCGAAGGCCACTCACTGCTCAAGTACAACTTTTCCTTTCGAATTCACCTCCAACCCACTCGTATCTAATTATAATTAGTTCAATATCATTAATTAGTGCTAAAGGAACTAAATTTAATGCAAACTTATGGTTTTCCTAAGTTTTCCCCAAAAAAGTTAAAAACCGACCCCAGGCCTGCTTGGTCCAAACTGGGGGTTCAAACCAAATTTTGTTTACCTATTCACCCCCGAGCCCGAATATGTAGTTAGTTTCGAAATACGATCCCAATTCGAGGTCTAAATTCAAATTTTACAAAATTCCCTAATTATACCCAAACCCCCAATTTCTACCATGAAAACCCTTGATTTGTGATTGAAAAGTGATGAAAAAAATGGGTAATCAAAAGAAATAGTTTAGAATCGTTTACCAACACATTGGGGAAGAACTTGTATATTGAAAATCGTCTCTAGGTCTTCTTGGCTTTGAAAATATGAAATAATGGCTTATTCCCGTGTTACTGTTTTGTTTTTGTCGCTGGACAGATGGGCCTGTCGCGATCGCGGAGTGTTACGGCCCAATGGCCTTCACGTTCGTGTAGTTAGGCTTGAGTTCAGGATTCTTTGCAGCCTTTGGTCATCGTGTTCACAACCAGTGGTTGCGTTCGCGTAGAAGAAACAGACTCCCCTCCCCCAGGTCCATTAACACATCGCGTTCGCGTAAGTAAGACCGCGCTCGCAAAGGGTAATCCCCCCAGTGCTTCGCGTTCGCGAAGAATAAAATAACCCCCAGCCTTTTTACTCTTCGCGATCGCGGGGGAGACTTCGCGATCGCATAGAACAACACATCAGTGTACCAGTAACAGTTATATAACAGAATTTTATAAGTCTGAAACACACAGTAGCCTATCCAAAACTCATCCGAGCCCTCGGGGCTCCAAACCAAACATGCACGCAAGTCTAAAAATATCATACCGACTTGCTCGTGCAATCAATTCACAAAAATAACACATAAAGCTACGAATTTAACATAAAAAATTATGATTTTCTCAAGAACACTTCAAATTCACTATTTTCTCAACCGGACGTCCGAATCACGTCAAATGAACTCCGATTTCCACCAAATTTCACAGATAGGACTTAAACATTATAACACACCTGTATCGGGATCCAGAACCAAAATACGGGCCCGATACCAATGAGTTCAAACATTAATTTATTTCTTTATTTCCTTTAAAATTCAGTATAACAATTTTCTTCAAAAATTCATTTCTAAAGCTAGGGACCTCGGAATTCAATTCTAGGCATACGCCCAAGTCCCATAATTTAAATCGGATCTCCTGGAATAGTCGGATTCACGCCCAGACTGCACAAGCAAGTCGAGGTGAATAAAATTAATATTTTTAGGACTAATGGGCCCGAAATGGTGTCTTAAATCATAAGATGACCCTTTGGGTCTTAAAAGAGAGTTGCCAGTTATTGAGTTGAGGTACAAAGCAGTCAGGAGTCATATGATTAATTGAAGAAAGTATAAGAGCAGTACTGAGTAATAGGCTAAGTGCCGGGCACCAAATCAATACCTGTCATGACCCTAAGCGATGGGCCGCGACGGGCACCCGGTACCTTACTCAATCGAGTACCAACGTAATGTATCTTTCATATCATTTTCACAGGTAAATGAATTGGAGTAAAGCATGAGGTAATACCAACTTATACATATGAAGTACGGGCGTATAAGACCAAAATAATCACTCGTGTACTGAACATAGGCCAACAAGGCCCTACAATATTTTACGTACATGAAATCTGTCTACAAGCCTCTAAGAATAAATAATTTTCATAAAGGTCGGGACAGAGTCCCTCCATACCAAACAATACACGTCTAAATCATACTAACCAAACAAGCAACTCTGAAGCAAATGGAGAGCACCGACATCTTCCGCTGAGCTGATAGCCTACTTGAAGGGATCTCGACCTGTCTATCGGGACCTGCAGGCATGAAACGCAGCGTACCCAGGAAAAAGGGACGTCAGTATAAATAATATACCGAGTATGTAAGACACATAAATAGTACATAACAGACATAGAAGAAATATAGAGTAAATGACTCAACTTGTAAGTTTTGATAACTCTATAAATCATGAAATAATTATAGTGTCATGCATATGCGTATGAATGTCATGTCGTGCATAGGTGCATGTTTCATAACATCATCAAGCCTCTGAGGGCATCCCATCATATNTGCATAAATTCATGAAATGCATATGAAATATATTAATAAAATCTCTCGGTACGTCATAAGACCATTATACCTCTGATTAATATCATGAAATAAACTTTACCAACTTACTTATTTTTGAGACCCATGAACAGATGACAAAATAATATGACACATGGGAAATCAAGAAACATAAGCATCTCTAGTATTTCTATGAATAGAGTCATTTATGGAAGTTGTGCAATTTGCTCATTTCATTCATGTCGTATAGATCATGAGAAAAGGAAAGAAGGGATAGCCTTAACATACCTAAGCCGATTCTCTTGACAATCCCTCTCACATACGTCAATTCTGACAATATAACGGCAGATCGAAGTGAGGAAAAATTTATATAATGGTCTTGAGAAAGATTATACTGGGCTTCCTTAGAATTATAAATCCCGTTACTATTACATCGTATAACTTCGCATGAAGCTGAAGATCGTTACTTAGTAGATGTAAAACATCTCCACCGTTGTGAATTCAATCCCAAATTTCCATCCCAAGAGAGTAATATTACCTGCCTTTGTTAACATATGATTTAACTGAATGGGAAAACAATAAAGAGAGACGATAAAAATGAGTAAAAGTCTCATATTTAACCAATAATAAAATATTTAACCAATTACCCATATAATTAAGAATTATTTCAAATTACTTAAATACTACTCACTTTTAACACACTTTATACACCTTACTATCATGGTCATGTGGTACCTTGTAGGATACCAGTCCATAAATACCGGGTATTATAGCTCGGGTCGCATTTTATCTCAAAATGATAATTTTCGACGAAACTCATTTTCTTCGATTTTCTTACTTTCTCACCTTCACGAATTTACTCATTACTTATTTGAAATAGCATAAAATGCTTATAATCTTAAAATAATCTTATTCCCCAACTTACATCGATTAACTTACAATGAAACTTTAACGTACGAAAAATGCGGGATGTAATATCATATTTCTGAGCTTTCATCAATTTACTTATGACGTACTTTCACTTACGAAAACATGGGGTGTAACATCATTACCTCCTTTGAAACATTCGTCCTCGAATGTTGACTGATGCACTTATCATTTCATAATTTATGTCTTCTGAATACTTTAGTACTCCTCTTTCCATCTAGGTAACTATTCTGTGAATGAATTCCAAAGGCCCGGGCATTCCCTTTTTAGGACTCTTTCTCACACCACGACTCGTGGTTGGAATCCTTCCAATATTGTAACTGTTGCTACTTTCTATCATTCATACAATATGACTCTGACCTTGTAAATGCACCTATGTGACTCTTCTCTTCTTTTTCCTCCAGTTTTTAGCCAACCTCTAGGCCTCACTTGGTAAACATATATAGATCTTAATAAGATGTCCCTCTGGGCATATATAAGTATACTGAAGTTCTTCGCTCGGTACTTTGTCGAACTTACAATTATGGCTATATCTTATTTCATAGACCTGGCTATCCATTCGTATGACTTTACTTTATCTACGTAGGTCATACTATATCATAATTCTTACTTTGATTTATCGTTACTGAGGTCTGCAACCAACTCCAAGTTAATCTCGTTGTTTATTTTTAAGACTGATGGTCTAATCTCATCTCATACTGTTGAACTTTTATCCATCTATTGTTGATTTACCTTAATGTTGATTCATCATCTACCACTGATAACTTGATCTTTTATGTAACACCGCCGCTAGGGCTCGCGCCTCACCGGGGACATATGAAGTAATTAGATTGATCCACCTAAGGGTGATACTATACTTCCATAACCGTACTTTATAACATCCTTATATGGGTATTTTAGTACCTTACAATTCGTGAAAATTATCTTTTTTTTTTCAAATCATTACTCAAGCGAAGACCCAAACGTCATCCTTTATTTATCATTATTACACCCTCATTCTGCAACCAGGGCAGCTCCCATCTTTTCTAAACGCTACTAGTCTTAGACTCCGTTGAGTTTATTCATGCTATATTGAGCTTTCTATAACTTAGAGGAACCATCAGCTCCTTTGTTTTCATGGCTTAATCCCGAGGACTTATCCATACCACTTCTGTCAGCTTCTCACTTGCCTTCTTCGTATCCTTACTCTTGTTTTTCTAAGACCTTGTTGTTCTATCATACTTTAGCTTGCGATCGATTCCCTTATGCTTTTCTGGAATATCAAGCAAGACATTGAATTGTCTCTAACTCTTCTTTTACTCTTTAATTAGATCTTTCGGTACTTAAAAACCATAGGCTGGAAGGTATGCCACTGACGACACTACTATCATTCCTGGATATTGAATCCTAGTGCTTTTAGCCTTCTATCCAAAGCATGGACTATAATCTCGTATCGTATCTTTTATCTCTTTCCTGACCTCCCTTCCACATAGGTAGAATTCACGTCCATAACTTGAAGCTCTATTATAATACTTGCACCTCTGGTGCCTATACAATCCGGTGGGAGCTCCATACTGAATTCTTATAAGGCTGGTATTTTTCTAACTGGATTTATCGTAGAGCCGTTATAGAATATGGTTGTTATACTATCCCTTTGGTACCTCTGATATTAAGAGTTATCCTGTAATGTTCTCAATCACGATTTCTATAATTTTTTGGGTCGAATAATCAGACTCCTGATTTACTTGGTTGGCGTAAATCTTTAGTTTCCTCTTCCCTCTGATCAATATTTATGTCAGCTTAAGTTATCTTCCGATCTGTGGTTCATGGTATTAGTTATTCTATTTAGCCTTTCATGGGCGCTGAAGAATATGCGTGATACAATCCTTTAAGAATTTAATCTCTCACATAAGGCCTGGGCTCAATCTTTCTTTTAACGTATACCACAATCTTCTATGGTTGTATATGCTGCATGTATAAAGCTCCAAACCCTTAAGTGCGTTCATAAAGTAACCCGCTCTGGATCATTGATCGAATAGTTTCTTTCGTTCCATCTTAGCTTTCTTTCAACGTAAGCTATTACTTTTCCTGGTTTTTCTGTCCTCTTGTTGCGTGTATACTTAAATTATCTTAGTTCCCACGCTTGCCAAAATTTTTGTACAACTCATATGGTGTCGAATATTACTTTTGGTTTTATTCCCCGCTCATTAGCCATGGTAGGTGCCACTTTCTTTTGGAGTGCGTACAATTTTGTTGTGAGACTGTTGTTATAAGACCATTTCCTCCTTAGGTCACTGAGCTCAGGTTGAAGCCTTATTCCTTAATTTCTCAGCTAGTCTTTCATTGTAGTATTTAGGGAGGACCCTTTGACTCTTGTAAAGTTATGAGCTTATTACGGACCTTTTGATGTCCTTCCTTGACTATAATCATTCGTAGTTACTTATCTCCATGCCCTTGTGCTTATAGGGCTGCTTTTGAACTAATATTTTGATTGACTTCCCATTGGTACTCTCTTTTATTCCCGTAACACTCATATGGTACCTTTAACTACCCTATTGCTATCTGAATATTTCTCAAGGATTATAATATCATAACTACGAGACTGAAATTCACTATGTTTATCTCGTGCGCTCTGCTGATTTGTCTGTATCCTCTTGTCTAGACATAACTAGGCTCTTCATGAATCAAGTACTAACTACTTGTCGACCCATTCTCATATCCATACTCCATATAATCTTTCTTGGGTTATTTCCTTGTCTAAACTTACCGCATGTACTGGCTCCTTATCTATCAATAACATCTCGAGCAGGAATCCTTACTTCCTTTTTCTGACATCGTGCTTACATAACATTCTGGAATCATAGCATATCTGTAGCATTTGGATAAGTGCAGTCTCATCCCTTTCTCATTTTTGTCGCATTCTTCCTTTGTCATTCCATATTCCCCCCTTTAGGGGGTTACTAAGACTTGGAGCTACGACGACTTGCCTATAGATGGTCTTCCTCTCCATCTTTGGCATCCCTTCGCATCATCAATGACCCTTACTCGCCTTGCAGTAATCCTTTGGTACCAAGAATAACTAAATTCCTTACTCGCAATAGTGGCACTTAGTGTAACTGACACATATAGTCCTTTAAGCATAAGTTTGCTCACATTGCTTGCTTTAGGGAAGAATTTTCCTAAATGACCATTCTCTGAATTCATCATGGAGCTTCTTCTGTTATCCATTCTATTAATTTTCGGAACACAATCTGAAATTCTCATGATGCTGACTATTATCAAATCACTCAGCTCCTAAATCATGTTTAGTTTATCTTGTTCACCAGTCCATATTGATTTTTATTACTCTTGGTCTAACTTTTCCTTCTGTTAATCACGTCAGAGTTGAAAATTTATTTCTCGCAATGAGGACGTGACCATATGGCCTATACTCTTTTGTTGTCTTAAGGCCCATCACCTCTCGTCTCTTTCTTCATTTGACTATAGATTCTGTAACACTCTACCGTCGCCATCCATACATCTCACTCATAATGCTTCATTATCCCTCTTCGTACTTCCCTGCTAATATTTCTATCTATCACTTTATCCTGAAAACTTTAACAAGACATTCTTTCACTTTTACCTCCCCTTGCTCCATCTACTGGCTCTTCGGGCTGCCTAACATTCTCTCTCTACTAGGGACGAGAGCCACCCTAAGGTAATATTTATCCCTTCAAGGTTTCCAGTTCCTATCTTTGTATTACTCATATCTAGCTGTACTATTTTAGAGTGCACCATCTGGGTGTCTCACAAAGAGATTTATTAGCACATTTGCAATATCCTTCAGCAATGTCAACTAACTCTACAAATCCATCAAATATTTTGGGTTACTCTAACCCCAGCCGGATCTTGATAACCCGTCCTTCTCTTAAACTATATCTGTTAGCTCCCATAGGGCATAACTGAGATCGATGTGGCCGATCGTACATACATCTGTTACCGTAGAAGGTAACTCAAAATGCTTATATTTTCCTTCTGAATGGGAAATAATGATAATATTTATTAACTGGTTATCTCGCACCCTTCTTCACCTTGCTTCTTTTACTTGCTGAAACTTGTATTTATCTTCTGAATCTCTCATTGTCTTTCACCATGAAGGTGAGTAGATCTTTTTTCCTTAAGGCTCCTCTTCCAGAAGCCCACCGAGTTCTTCTGACTCAACTCTTTCACAACCGCATTAAATCCCTTACCAACGATCTTTCTAAATGTAGGCATCATCGTATTACGAATACAATACAGTATAGAAAATTTAGTTCTTAAAAGTGAGCTCTACCGCGCGATCTAGAGTAAGAAGAAAGGGTGACAGTCCTAAATGCCCTGTAGCCTCCTGCTTATAAGTGTGGTGCACGACACACCCATAAACAAGACTCTACTAGACATAGCTTGTAGACTTCCTAGGACAGAATTGCTCTGATACCACTTTTGTCACGACCCAAACCGATGGGCCGCGACGGGCACCCGGTACCTTACTCAACCGAGTACCAACGTAACATAGCATTCATATCATTTTATCATAGGTAAATGAATAAACCATGACGAAATACAAAGTTATACATATGAAGCACAGGCCTATAAGACCAAAATAACCACTCGTGTACTGAACATAGGCCAACAAGTCCATACAATCTTTTACGTACATGACATCTGTCTAAATCATACTAACCAAACAAACAACTCCGAAGTAAATGGAGCACACCAACATCTTCCGCTGAGCTGATAGCCTACTTGGAGGGATCTCGACCTGCCTATTGGGACCTGCGGGCATGAAACCCAGTGTTCCCAGGCAATAGGGAAGTCAGTAGAAATAATGTCCGAGTATCTAAGAACATAAATAAGTACATAACAAGCATGGAAGAAATATAGAGTAAATGACTCAACCTGTAAGTTTGGATAACTCTGTAAATCATGAAATAATTATAGTGTCATGCATATGTGTATGAATGTCATGTCGTGCATAGGTGCATGTTTCATAACATCATCAAGCCTCTGAGGCCATCCCATCATATCATCTCGGCCACTGTGGGCAAAATCATCAACGTATACCAGCTGATCAGGTGGTGGTGCGTATATAACNTCATGAAATAAACTTTACCAACTTACGTATTTTTGAGACCCATGAACAAATGATAAAATAATATGACACATGAGGAATCAAGAACATAAGCATCTCTAGTATTAATATGAATAGAGTCATTTATGGAAGATGTGAATTTGCTCGTTTCGTTCATGTCGTATAGATCATCCCAAAAGGAAAGAATGGGATAGCCTTGACATATCTAAGCCGATTCTCTTGACAATCCCTCTCACATACATCAATTGCGACAAATATAACGGCGGATCGAAGTGAGGAAAAATCTGTATGATGGTCTTGAGAAAGATTATACTGGCTTCCTTAGAATTACAAACCCCGTTACTATTACGTCGTATAAATTCACATGAAGCTGAAGATCGTTACTTTGTAGATGTAAAACATCTCCACTGTTGTGAATTCAATCCCAAATTTCCATCCCAAGAGAGCAATATTACCTGCCTTTTGTAACATATGATTTAATTGAATGGGAAAACAATAAAGAGAGACGATAAAAATGAGTAAGTCTCAAGATTACTACCGTCATTAATCCTTAGCCATAAGTGACCCCGTAACCAATGCCTTGGCTTATCAATCTCTATTTTGGCAATTGCACTCTTCTTTCTTGCTCTTATCATCTCATTCATGACTGCCATGGCTTTTCTTGATTAAGCAAATCCCATTTTCCATCCCTTTCTTTGTGAATTTGAGGGTTATTTTTTATATGGGTGGGTCCTACTTGCAAGATGAGTAAACTAACAATTTTCCTTAAATGTGACACCTTTCCAAAAGGGGTAAGAGTCACCGATTTGGGGCTTAATGTGATGCAACATTGTGGGGAGGTTTGACTTATTCAAAATTATCCACTCATTTCTTAAATTAACTTATTTATCCCCCACTAATCCAATAATTAATTAATTACCCACATAATTAAGAATTATCTCAAATTACTTAAAATACTACTCACTTTTAACACACTTTATACACCTTATTATCATGGTTATGTGGTACCTTGTAGGGTACTAGTCCATAAATATCGGGTATTATAGCTCGGATCGCATTTTATCTCAAAATGACAATTTTTCGACGAAACTCATTTTCTTCGATTTGCTTACCCTCTCACCTTCACGAATTTACTCATTACTTATTTGAAATAGCATAAACTGCTTATAATCTTAAAATAATCTCGTTCCCCAACTTACGTCGATTAACTTACAACGAAACTTTAACGTACGAAAAATACGGGATGTAATATGTCATTTCCGAGCTTTCATCAATTTACATATGACGTACTTTCACGTACGAAAACATGGGGTGTAACAATACCGCAGTCAATATCCCTGTCAGGTGGCATGCCCGATAGGTCTGCAGGAAACACATCTGGAAAATCTCGCACCACCGGAACAAAATCAATAGTAGGGTTCTCTGCACTAACATCCCTCACAATGGCCAAATATGATAGCCAACATCACAGTCTTAGCGTGACAATCTTGAATAGCATGATATGGAGACAACCAATCCATAACTAGAATCACATCAAAATCGACCATACTAAGAAACATGAGGTCTACTCTGGTATCCAGAATCCCAATAGTCACCACACAAGATCGATATACACGGTCCACAATAATAGTATTGACCACTGGAGTAGATACATGAACAAATAAAACTAGAGACTCACGGGGCATATCCAGATAATGAGCGAAATATGAGGACACATATGAATAAGTGGAACCAGGGTCAAATAATACAAAGGCATCTCTGTGGAAAACTAAGACAATACCTGCGATCACAGCATCTGAAGCAATGGCATATGGTCTGCAGGAAGAGCATAGAAACGCGCCTGGCCACCCCTTGGTTGGCCTCCCCCTCTAGGGCGACCCCTAACTAACTGAGCCCCACCCCGAGATGGCTGGGCGGGTGGTGAAGCTGCTGGTGCTGCTGCCATCAGCCGAGAACTCTTCTTTGGATTCCCACTTAACAACCTAGGACAATCTCTCTTAATGTGACCAAAATCTCCGCACTTGAAACAACCCCTCCTCTGACGGAACTGCTGCTTGATACCCCGAGGAACTACCCGTTGACACCTGAGCTGATGAGGCAGGGTGAGAACTATGTGCTGGTAGTGCACTGAATGAAGACTGGCCCTACTGATAACTGTGTGAACCATGGCCAGATGATGCACCACAGTGAACTAGGCAAGCCGTCTGAGCATGTCTGAAAGGACGACCCCTACCGTGGTGGAACTGAGCTCCAGAAGGAACACCGCTGAATCCACCCTAACTTTGAGGCCTCTTGTCCTCCCTCTCAACCCGCTCCTAGCTGCGAACCATCTCAATTTGACGATAAATGTCAACAACCTCATTAAAGGTAGCACCAAACACTCTCTCTCTAGTCATAAGCAATCACAGCTGAAAAGTGAGGCCATCTGTGACCTCCTGATCCTCTCCATGTCTGTGGGAACCCACAGAAAGCATGACGGGCCAACTCTGAAAATCTCATCTCATACTGCATCACAGACATATCACCTTGACGAAGCTTCTCGAACTAGCTTTGTAGCTCCTCTTTGCAGGACTTAGGTACAAACTTCTCCAGGAAGAGAACGGAGAACTACTGCTATGTAAGGGGTGCTGTGCCGACCATCCTACGCCTGTCGTAAGCCTCCCACCAACTGAAGGCAGCCCCAGAGAACTGAAAAGTAGTGAACGAGACCCCACTGGTCTCTAGAATACCTGCTATACGAAGTATCCTCTGACACTTATCCAAGAAGCCCTATGCATCCTCTCCCTCTGTACCACTAAAATATGAAGGCTGGAGTCTCCAAAACCTCTCCAATATATACTGTTCATCATCAGGAATGACAAGAACCACATAATCCTGAGGAGCTGCAACAGGCTGGGCTGGTGGTACTCCCGGTGTCTGGAGTCCCTGTACCACCTTCTCTATAATGGGGGCGGCAGGAGTCTGATCACCTCCCCCGGCCTGAGAAGTGGCTGCTGCGGCTGGAACAAAGACCGCCTGAGCAAGACTGGTGCACATGGTCAGAATCTGAGCTAAGGCCTCCTAAAGGCCTGGAGTCACAATGGGCACAAGTGGTGCTTGAGCTGGTCCCACCGGCTCATCCACAATTGGAGCATGCTCTTGAACTAGCGCAACAAGTGGATTTGCAAGTGCTTCCTCAGCTGCTGTGCGAGCTGCACCTCTGCCCCTACTGCGACCTCTACCGCGACCTCGACCTCTCGAGACCCTAACTGATTGTACTGGTGGCTGTCCATCCTGCCCCGTAGTATGCATCCTCACCATCTATGAGAGAATTATAAAAACTGAAGTTTAGTTACTAGAATTAAAAGATTCGCACGACAAGAATTCAAGAATGTGAAATTTCCTAAGGGTTCGGCAGCCACTCAAAACAGACGTCTCCGTACCGATCCACGAGACTCTACTAAACCTGCCCATGAATCGTGAGACCTATGTAACCTAGTCTCTGATACCAATTTGTCATGACCTAAAATCCTAACCTGTCGTGATGGCGCCTATTGATGGTATTAGGCAAGACGAATTTTAAAATACTTCAAATGTTTCACAAAAGATAAATCAAAAGCTTTTATATGATAGAGTTTTCATAAAAATAGGAGTAAGACTCAAAATACAGCGCAGAAAATAGCCCCAAACATCGGGGTGTGAGTAAGTCATGAGCATCTAAACAACCCGTCTAGGAAATAATGTCTACAAGAGTCTATGTCAAAATACCAATATAGAAAAATTAAAGATGACAAGGAAGGAGAGACAAGGACTGCGAACGCCGTCAACTTCATCGTGAATCTCCGATACTCAACCACGCACAAGATCAATGACCTCAGCAAACGGGATCACCTGGATCTGCACACGAAGTGCAGGGTTTAGCGTGAGTACAACCAACTCAGTAAGTAACAATAATAAATAAGGAACTGAAAAGCAGTGACGAGCCATATAATTATAGTTCATTTCAGTAATCTTAACAGTGAAAGTAGACATGTTTCAATTTCGGCAATATAAGTCAAGTCAGTTACCATAAATGAAACCACAAACATATTCCAGTTTTCGAAAATCCAATCCGACCCCCGATATCAAAATATTCACTCTCGGTCAACTTTGTCAAAATTTTAACTTTTGCGAATTCAAGCCTTATTCTACTACGGACCTCCAAATCACATTCTAGATGCGCTCCTAAGTCCAAATCCACCTAAGGAAACTGTCAAAATTCAAATACGAGGCCGTTTACACATAAGTCGATATGTGGTCGACTTTTCCAACTTAAGCTTCCAATTAAGAGACTAAGTGTCTCAATTCACTCTAACATCACTCCGGACCCGAACCAACCAACCCGGTAAGTCATATAACAGCTGTAGAACACAAAAGAAGCAGAAAATGGGGGAATGGGGCTATAACTCTCGAGACTACTGGCGGGGTCATCATAATTGGCTAACCTAATGGGTTGGGTTAGGTTCCATCACAACTAGGGGATTTTGGGTCGTGACACACATGTTTCCTCGTGATTCAACAAGTATTTTCGTCGATTTTCTAGGTAATCATGACCACGATTTTTGCCTTCTATAACTTCTCTGCTACTCATTTTTACTTCTTCAATTTCACTACTTTCATAACTCTTTCTCTTTCTCTAAATTTCTTTTGAACTTTTCTCCAACATTCAACCTTCTCATTAAAAACTTCTTCACCGGCCTTTACCATCATGTCTTCTTACACTGCTATCTTCAGAATCACTGGTCTTCTCTTCAGTGGAGGCCCAAAGAAACTCAAAACCAAAGAGGTTGACGCCGAGTCTGGACCTCCAACCGTAAATACCACCATTCCACTTCACCTTAGTACTTTGTCTAATATCCAAGAGCAAAAATTACATTCAGATCCCACAAGTGGGAGGTTCTGGTCTGTTTATAGGTGCCTCTTCTTTATTCTTCCTTCTAGCATCCCTATTGTGTGAGAGGAGTGTAACTACAAAAATATTGAAATCTTCACCCTAGATGGGGTAGAACGAGTTACCTACTCCAGAGCGGGGTTTACGTATGTCTATAAATACCCCTTCACTTTGGGTCCCTTCACCTTGGGGTCGGGTGAAGGACTTCACCCAATAATCTTGGAGTTCTGCCACGCTACCAAGTCTACTTGGCACAAGTAGGCCCATCCATATGGCGTATAGTGGCTTGCCTTTGTCAATTGTTCTATGAGACCTAGGAAACCCTGACTC
This sequence comes from Nicotiana knightiana, assembly GCA_005239525.1. NCBI lineage: Eukaryota > Viridiplantae > Streptophyta > Magnoliopsida > Solanales > Solanaceae > Nicotiana > Nicotiana knightiana. The sequence continues at coordinate 70,225 of ML420361.1, forward strand.
TTGTGCACATGATGAATTTTTACTCCCCTAAGATTTTTCGTGGGGGTGTGCTAAAACTCAGCAAGCATGGTCACCATGCCTTTCTCTTCAGTGTTGATGATGACAATGACCGTGGGTGGATGGAACAGTTCATCGTCATAGCTACCGGGGACATCATCCTATCCACAACTTCAGTTGTTCCTGAATCATGGAATCTTTTTCGTATGTCTTCGTATATTTGTTTTTTTTCTTCGTGCAAAAACTTTCTCCTTAACTGACATTTTATTTCCTTCACTTTAGCTACCTATTGGGAACCACCACAGGTTGAAGAACTGGCCTAATGGGTCCAAAATATATTGGTTATCACTACTCCAAAAACCAAACGATGGAAAGAAATGGTCCCAAATACGGGTGGAGAGACAAGAACCATGATACGAAAAATTCATCTTTGTTTCAATTTTATCTGTGTAAATATCATAAGAATAATTCACTAACTGTCTTCTTGTTTGAATAGGCCTTCTGAGGGGTTCTATCGTGTGCTCAATGTCGATGCCCTTGATGACCCCGAGGAATCTGAACGGGTATTACAGAATGCCCTTAATTGGAGGAGGGCTCGTGGATCTGCTCAAGCCTCCAGTAAGGATGCTTCCTCTCGGAGTCCCTAAGATATAAGAAAGAAACCAAAGAGGAAGCGAACCTATTCGACTGGGACTTAGGAGAAGAGAGTGAGAAGATCATCAACTGAACCAGCCATAGTGGTTATTGATGATGAAGAAGGGGTTAATGATGAATGCACCCCTCTTCAAAGAACAAAAAGGTCTTCATCAGTTGAACTGAGTGCTAAATCGGTAGAGCTTCAAAATCCATCGTCAGAGGAAGTTCAGGAGCTCTGGGTGAAGATGGGTTTGGTTGAAAATGTCGTTTCCCATTTTTTGATACCTGCTGGTGCTCCCGGTCTGAGGATTTTGGCCCCTGACCGTTCTATGTCACTGACTGCTAAGCCGTCAACATTTGTCGCCCCTACGTACCAGCCCCCTCTTTGCCATCTAAACCAACAACTTCCTATCCTTTGACACCATATGTACCTTCTTCACTAGTACTGACTGCTTCTCCTATATCGGTTTTAGCTGACAAATAGGGAATTCCACCCCTCCACGATCTCCCTACCACGGGAACTTGGGAAATAATTACTCGGCACCTTCCCAAGATCCTCATGGAAGGTGAAGCGCCTCTTTTAGTTTCGAAGGAGTGCCATATTCTCTCTAAAACGATGGATCTTGCCAACTACCTGAAGCCGCTGTCTTCAGCGAAAGATTGGAAGAATATGGACTCTCTTTCAGTGGAGTGCCTCATAAATAAAATCATACACTGGTCAGCATTGGTAACAATCTCAGTCTTTTCCACCTTCTTTCAATTAACGTTTCGAAGTTGTAACCTTGGTTTTATCCCTTCTTCAGGACAAATTCCTTACCTCCGAGGGCTTGCAGAGGTTGATTCTGGACAAGCAAGATCTTTCTTCAAAATAAGAACAACTCTTGGCTGAGAGGAATCAGCTTGTCGAGCACCTCCTGGTGCTGGAGGCCAAAGTCACTCAAATGGACGAGCTCGAGGCCCGACTACAGCAGTCCGAGAAAGACATGGTGGCTCATAGTCAAGAAGCCTCCCAGCTGCACGAGAACCTCAAGGAATAGAAGGCTAAATGGGCAGAACTGCACGATGCGGTGACTGCTGCTGTCGAGCGTAAGTCCGCCTTCGTGGAACAAGTTACCAAAACCGAGGAGGCCACTGCTGCCGAGGAGAGGAGGGAAAACATGGAAGAGAGGCTTATAAGATTCATGTAGAAAAACTCTCTTCACTCAACCACCAATGTTGAGCTTGATTCCAGACTCAGTGCAATGAAGGCTGAAAATGAAGAGCTCCGGGCCAAAATTGAAAAACTGCGAGCAAATCTCCAGAACTAAGAAGACTCGCTTGTCTTAGCGAAAACCTACGCTATGTATCATATGAATATTAAGACTTTGGAGGAGGACAAAGAAGGCATTTCCAATATTGATAATTGCATTTCCCAAGTCCGGGGACTGGAGTTAACTGCTCGTGAGAATCTTCCTGCTCGGCCCGCTGCAACTGACTCCTCGAATACTAGTTCATAGTATTCGAGAACTGAAGGGGTGATCGGAGGGGAAACTAAAGAGGATGAAAGCCCCGTACTGGTAGTGGAACAACCTTCTTCCACCAGGGAGAATGAAAACCCATCTCTCCCTTCAGGTTCTGGCAGTACTGAATAATGTATAATTTTTTATTTTATCTTCTGTAACTACGCCAAAGCTTTTTACTAACTTTGGAACTTAAATAAATAAAAAAACCTTTTTCTTAAGTGTTCAGCAAAAATATTCTCTTTGCGTTTGATTGATAAAGCTTCGGGAATATTTTTGCATTTGATAGCTTTTGATTCTGGGCATAAGCACTTCCAGAATCTACCCTTTACTATGGGGATTTCGTAAGAGAGGGCCCTTATGTTTAAGGTTCTTTTGAAGATGATGTCTCCTGTTCATTACATCACAAACATTTTAAGTTTTCGTTAACTCTCAAATGATAAAATAAATTGACTTATCATTCGGACAAGAAATAAGATAAAAAAAACGACTTTGATTTATCCCTTGTATCTTCAAAAGTACTCACATAAACATTCATCTTCTTAAGTAAACAAAGCTTCCAATACATGTGGTTTACTTACATAGATTGTTTCTATCGAGTTGATCATGCAGTCCACCGTCCTGATAAGACATTGATCCAGGTTCTAACAGTCCTTGATTTTGGTGGCACTTCTTGGTGTCGTATCATGTATTATTCTCCCTCTCTCAGTGTTCGAATACTAAGTATGAGAATTCGAACACTGGAAGTCTTGCACTCATCGAAGTTCTTTCCCTTCATTTTATACTTTATATTGTTGCTTCATCGGTAGAGACAACTTGTTAGGTTGAAGACGGCTAGAAGTTTTGTCGCCGGAATGATGTTCCTAGTCAACTTTGCTTGATTCAGGACCCTCCATTGTATGATATTGGCTGAACTCCCTGGATCGACCAAAACATGCTTAATTTTGAAATCTAAGATGATAAGTGAGATTACCAGCACGTCATTTTGTGTTAGGAGAAGTCTATCAACATCTTAATCTCTGAAGGTGATGTCATCTTCCAAGACTTCCTGAATCCTCTTTCCGTGGGTCATTGATATTTTCATCATTTTTGTTACAAAAAGTGTCACCCCATTGATCTCGCTACCTCCGAAGATCATGTTGATTGTCATCCGACGTGACCTTCCGAAGACGTCGACAGTCCCTAGTTCTATGACCGCGAGTCCATGGAATTCACACCACAAATTAGGATCCCTTTATCTAGGATCCGATCGGATTGGTATTGGAAACCGTACTTCTTTGATCCTTATTGCCTATACCAATTCTACCGGGCTGATGATAAAGCTGTAATGTGATAACCTGGGATATGCGGCATCTCAGGATCTTGGGATCCTGACACCTCCTTTTCTTGCAATGATATGTTACTCCGACCACAATCCGTCCATATATAAGAAGAAAACATATCCGACGACTGGAATCCTTTACTGCTATGCCCATGAGTCCTCTCATATGGTAGGAAACGACCTTAAGAGGACCTCCAATCTGCATTGAAGACATTTTTAAACTTATACTGATTATTATCGCGACCCCGTCCCTTGATTGACACTGAAGAGCCAAGTTGATCGTTCTCTATCCTTACTTTAGACTCATATCGATTATGGACATCTGCGCATGTAGTTGCCTGGAACTCAAGAAGCTCTCCTTCAATTTTTGGGAGGCATTAGAACTTAGTGGATTTAGACCCCTCGTGAATGCCTCCGCTTCCCACTCGTCTGGAACCGCTGGTAGCAACATTCTTTACTTTTGAAATGGGATTTCAAATTCCTGCAGTAGCTCGGATTCTCCTTGGGAAGTCTTGAATATATCTACCTTTTTGGCCTGGACTTTTCTTGCTCCAGCATGGGTTTCGATGAACGAATCTGCAAGAATTTCAAAAGAATCGATTGAATATTTTGGTAAGAGGGGATACCATGTCAGGGCCCCCTTCATGAGGGTTTTACCAAACTTCTTCAACAGAACCGACTCGATCTTGTGCTAATCCAAGTCGTTTCCTTTCACTTCCATGGTGTAGGTCGTGATGTGCTCCTGTGGACCCGACGTCCCATAATACTTTTGTACATCTGGCATTTTGAACCTCTTCAAGATCAACTCTGGTGCCACACTTGGTTTAAATGGTAACTGTGTATACTTTTTTGAGTCTGGACACTTTAACACCGGCAGTGCGCCTGGAATCTGATCCATCCGTGTATGAAACTCCTTTGCATTTTGGTCCATTCTTTCATACGTCTCTCTCATGAATCTCATGAGCACAGTTTTGAAAGGATCATTCAAGTTGTTATCCCCGGATTTTCTTCCACTCTCCCTGATGCATCGAAGCCGACTTTAGCTTGGAGTGCTGTTATTGGTTCTTTAAGCCTTCTGATTTGCGAGAAGCTGGGTGGAATCACAGCTCTTCCGTTGGCGTTATTGGAAGCACCCGTTAAAACTTGTTTTAATTCCATCCTCACCCGTTATTTCCTTGAGAGGTGATCCATGATTTCTCTTTGCTGTTATCTCAGAAGTTTGACCATTCAACAATGTGTTCATGCTTTGCATCATCAGGAGCTAGGCCTCGCACATGCCGGGGGTAATGACCTTCACGAACCGGGGTCTCGCTGATCGAGTCATCATGATGGGATGCCTCTTCTTGTTTATCGTGTGCTCCAATGTTGTAAGCATTATTGACATCATTACCTGCCATATTCGATAACTAAGGAAAAAGTCAAAACTTTGTTAGTAACAAACGAATGGACCAAAGCAATTACAGAGCTGTCTATGCCCTGTGGTAGGCGCTAAAATATTTGCCCATAAAAAAGTATATTTAAATTTATAGCGTGGTTTATAGACAAGCGAAAGATTTAATCCAAAAACGATAAATAAGTTGGAAAAAAATAAGATTAACGACTGAAATTAAAAGAGATGATAAGACTGACTCCGAACTCAATTTTTCTAAGAGCAAAAGTAAAACCAATTGTGATACTGTTTATATCGAGCGCAACAAGATAAAATATTATAGCTTTTGTGTGCATAATGTTTCATGTCCCTATAATGGTCGTTAATACTGCAATTTTTAGACCTACTTAGGGAGACAAGATCCTAAAATCAAGCTCCTCTTGAATGCGAATAAAAACATCATTGATGGGTGCATAATGGCTTGCTTTAAATGCAAATATTCTCTATAATGATTGCTCATTAAATACTATCCTATGTCAAACCTTTGAATCTTTATTATCGGCTATGCTTCCTTCGGGATCCATCCTATAGCGGTTACATACTTCGCACTCGGTGGCAGTTATTTGCTAATTCATCTTTTTTTTGTCTTCGGTTTCACGTGTCACCTCACAATTTGACCTTGTTATCGAGAAATTTTACCCCATACAGGCACTAAGAACGAGTAAGAATTTATTTAAGTACAAAATTTATTTCGAACATGCTCTCAAATGTTTTTTTGTTTTGGAAATGAAGATACCTATCAACTTGTTTGACTGAATGTCGAGATTAAATTTTATTGCATTAAGCTCTAATTAAATAATATATATTTTTATTTATGATATGAGAGCAAATATCTAATTTTACCATAAATTGTAAGTTGGCGAAAATTCCTTATTTTTTAATTTAGGGACTGAATGGTGAGAAAAATCTATCTAATCAAAGTAAATAAGCGCGAATAAAAAAGTTGCTCAACGAATAAAATCAACGGAATACAAAATGCCATAGTGATTAAGATATAAAGACTGCCCCATTCACTTTTCCAGTCCACAAAAATTAATCAGGAATGATTCACTCGATGTGTTTTGGTATTTCCACTCAGCTAGTCGCTCAATAATATTGTGCCCCGATCAGTCTTTTTGAATTCTAAAACTCATTTTCTTACTTGATATTTTCTGTATATTCATTTATGATTTATGACTTGCGATTATAGGTGGTCTAGGTATCGAAGGATTCAGGAGCATTCTAGAACACTTGAACTTGAAGCCTTAAGTTAAGAGAGTTGACCAAAGTCAACATTTTGAGTAAAGGAGCTTAGTTACAGATTTCAATAGGTTCATATAATAATTTTAGACTTAAGTGTATATTCGAATTAGAACCCGAGGCCTCGAGTGTGATTCACTACTATCATATGAAACTTAAAAATGTAAGTGTTCATAAGTTTGATTTGAATGTTTGATTTTGAGTTGTGATATCTTCTTACGTATTTTTAGCCATTGGAGAAGTTCGTATAGGATATTTGGATTTATGAGAATGGATTGGGGGAGTTCTAAGTGGCTTAGGTGAGTTTCAGGGTATTCGGGGAAGGTTTTCAAGGTAAAATTTAGCAAAATCAGCAATAATTGTACCAATAGCCACTTTTGCTATTTTCTGCCATTTTAATCATTTTTCAGCACTTAGTATAAAAAGCCTCATTTCATACTTAGGATTCATTTTATAATTCTGGGAGCTGGAGAGCATGAATTGAGGTAATTTCGGAGGAAATTTTTATCTGCTTAATTAGGGCGAGTAATTCTAACTCGAAAATATGATATTACATGAATTTATCTTTGATTTTGCCTTACAATCGTGGATTTCAAATGAGAAAAAAAGGATTTTGAATCAAAACTTAAGTAAGTAAATTTTTTGGTTTTGAACATCAAAATGGACTCAAATTTGGAAATAAATTACATATTTGGACTCAGGAGGTTATGATTCACAAGGATTTGGTCTTGGTCTTTGGTTTTAACTATGTTAGCCTGGGTTAATTCTTTGTTGGCTTTTTAGATTTTGTTAAGAATAATTTTTTTTTATGTGAGATTGATTCTTAGTTATTATTTGGCTAGATCATTGACATTTAGAGGCCATAGAGAAAGAAAAACGCGTTCTTGTAGGTTCAAGCTTATTTTGAAGAAGTATATTGGCTAACATCGACTTGAAAGAATTTTTCCTAAAATGGACTTTTGTACTACAATCTATGTATTTGTGGGTGATGTATACACGAGGTGATGAGCACATATGCGTATACCAAGGTAGTTTCATGCTCTGGGGGAGGGGGGGGTAGATTTTAGGCTTCTTTATGCCTTGTGTTGAAACACATTCCACTTGTGACATGCTTTACTTGTTTGTTTGACTACTTGAGCATACTTATTTATGCTAGAGATCCATCTAGGATTTTTATGATTTATTTGGACATGATGCACTATTTATATGTTGGATTACATGTTGCAGCCCCAATAAGACATTATAAACATGCATACATCTGTGCAAGTTTATCTCTCCTTTCTATATGCTTCATATATACTTATCTCTTGTACATATGAATACATCCCAACATATGGTTCTCCTATATATATATATCACAATGGGACATTCCATGCTGTTGAGCTGATAATGCCACAATGGGATATTCCGTGCGGTTGTTATGATTGTGTTCAATGGTTTATTCCATGCATTTTAATGACTGATTACTAAGATACTGACATTTGATATGACATATGAAGTTAGATTCACTCCTCCAACTCCATGGAATTTCCCATGCTATTTTGAACCATGTGTGCACAGGTTTATTGGACACTTGAAGGATGTCGATTGATATAATGTTTGAGTCTTTATCATGCATAGATATTCTAGACTCATTTAGAAGCACTCATATAAATGCTACAGATTTAGTGCATTTATTTATACTTTTGATTATATTATCTAAAGAGCATTCTTATTATCTTCTATTTGACTGTGCACATTGTTACACCCCACATACGAAGTTGGAAACTTTATGAGGTTTAAGTACAACAAACAAGATGGCGGCGCGTTATTGGGCAGAAGAGGCAGCTGCATGCGATCAAATTTTGCCAGTTGTCCCACCGGGCATAATGGTCGATGCATGGCGACCTATTTTGCATGCGGAGCGGTGGAATTTCTTTGAACTTAGTATAATATAAGAAGGTAACATAGTTCTTCCTCACTCATTCCAGAAGATATCACACATTCTAGTTTATCCCCAATGATCTCAAGCCCCTTTAGAATTCCCCAAATAGCGTGAGGCAAGGACAAAGGTGAATCTAGTAGGATCTAGCGTGAAGGAGCTACCATTGCTACTATATCTATTATCTCGTTGTATTGCTTCTGGAAATTTGTTGGAGGCAGAGTTAACCATCATAGAAGTGTAGCTAGATCTTCAACAAGGTATGAGCGTCTCTCTCTCCTTCAAGGATTTCTGTGTTGTAAGTTTGGATTACCCTAAGATCTTCCCAATAATGTTGTTTTTGTTATTGTACATTGTTTTTACCGATGTTATTCCTTTGAGTTTAAGGTTTTTTCTAGATAGTGCCTTGAGTTCGAAAAAGAAATGAGATTCCTTCTGAGCTTAATCTTGATATTTACTTTAAATTGACTTTGCTTTGCACTTACACACACACACATACATATACATACACACATACATATACATACATACATATATATATATACATATATATATATATATATATATATATATATACATATATACGGTGATGTCCCTGCCTAGTAAGGTGTTTGATCCAGCTGATTGCTTGTGCACTCCACTTCTCTAGAGTAGATGTTCCGAGGTCGCTAGGTATCAAAGTGCATATTCCAATTATTTTAGGTATGGTAGGTCCCTGTCCCGACCATGTTGTGTACATGTATTTTGTTTTGGCACTCTTAGAGGCTAGACTAGAGGTTGGGTGTATGTAAAAGATGGTTGTGACTGATGGCAACAAATGTATTTGTGTATGTGTAAATATATCAACGCTAAAGTCTCTTCCACAGTCAGCAGTGTGCATTTTAAATTCAAGTACTATTACTTTGAGGCCTTGTTGGCCCTAATTTCATGATAAAAGGGTCTAAGCATGGACGTCAGTTTGCACAGGCCCTCGGGCGTCGTGTGACGGTCGCACCTCCTAAGGTTGGGGTGTGACAAACTTGGTATCAGAACATGTTTGTCCTTGGGAGTTTGCTTGCCGCATCTAGTAAAGTCTTGTTTATGGGTATGTGGTGCACTATACTTATAAACATGAGGCTACGAGATATCTAGGGTGAACACTTTTTCTTCTGGTCTAGATTGTGCGCTAGAGCGGGATCATAAATTTATTTATTTCTAATCCCCATCTTGTTTATGTATATGGCGATTCTTACTACGAGGCATCATGCAATTATTTAGGGATTCAATGAAGAAGCGGGAGAAGGTACCAGCCAGGTGCTGCTTGCCCCTATGGGTCAACATGGACCTCACGATGAGGTTGATACCCAAGTTTCGATGAGAGCCTCAATACCCCCGAAATGGCAAAGAGAAGCTAATGTGCCTCCTATTCCTCCCAGTTGTTCCTAAATATGATCAAGATATGAGAAGTGCTATGCAGTTGTTGACTCGATTAGTAGTCTCTCAGGAGCTACGTTAGGACCCTGCCACCTCAAATTGAGCGGTCAGTACGAGGGTTCAGGATTTCATAAATTTGGACCCCCCTGGTATTTACAAGAACATATTCAAATGAAGATCCCCAGAATTTTGTAGACCAGACGAGCAGACTTTTCGAGTTATGCAGTCCATTGATGCAGAGTCTATAGAGCTTACCTCATACATATTGCGGGATATTGATGCGATTTGGTATGAAACATGGGAGCAATCCAGGAGACCTCTTGCTCCGCCAGTAGGATCGAGGGAATTTTCTGAGGCATTTTGTCACGACCCCAATTTTCCTCCGTAGGATGTCGTGATGGCACCTAGTCTCTACGACTAGATAAGTATAACATCCAATAATAGCTTGACAAGAATAATTAACAGTAATACTAAAACAAGTCTAATAAACTCATAAAATCTCTCAAAACAGAATCTTAACAAATACTTTCCCAAAATCGATGGAACTGAGTCATAAGCTCTATAGAGTAAGCTAAAATGTCTACTACACCACTATCTGAATGAAAGTACAACAGGAAGTAAAGATAAAGGAAGGTGACTCTGAGGCATGTGGACGCCGAGCAGGTATACCTTGAAATTTCCGTAAAGTAACTAATAGTCTCCCAATAACATATGACACGAGCAGACGTACCCGGATCTGCACAAAAAATATGCAGAAGCGTAGTGTGAGTACACCACAACGGTACCCAGTAAGTATTAAGTCTAACCTAGGTAGAGTAGTGACGAGGCCAGGTCAAGAAACCTACTAAGATATAATAAACAAAATGATGACGGAATAACAAGAAGTAGTGGAAAGCGGAGAAATATGTAATATGAAACAAGTCGATAACACATGCTAATGAAAGGGTTGTAAGCACAGAAATACCATAAGTGAAACAAATTAGAAGAACCATAATGGTCATATACTGACAACAACTGATAGAACAAGAAAGATCAAAACAACAAGAAGTGTTCTTACCCAATAACTCTTTGCAACAAGATTAAACAACATGAATCACAACGAGGTACCACCTTGTGTAAAATTAGAATCACAACCGAGGTACCGCCTCGTATATAACAAGAATCACAACCGAGGTACCACTTTGCATTCACATTTCTCAATTTCAATCACAATCTTTCCTTATACCGCCACGTGAGCCTTAAATTTGAATAATTTTTAAAATAATTTTCCCGAAATAGCTACACACACTTTAGCCCACCTTATGATATCGCGCGGCTTCATGTAATTCACTTACAAGCAACATGTACATAAGTCCCACCTTATGCCCATTAACCCCTAGCCTTATACCACCTTATGCACGTCAATATCACATCACAATAACAACTCTCACCACAAGTGCCCATATATCACAACTTGCCAACAATCAACAATATTGATGTTTCCACAACAATAGCCTATGGATCCACCACAACGTGTACAAGAATATCAATAATAATAATGAATGTAAAATTCTCAACAAAAAAGATATCTCAATAATTAACAACTTTGACTCATTGTGATACGACCTTTACAACTTCAACATCAATAATTCAACAGAGAAAGATAATGTGTAAGCTCAAAACTAAATACAAATAACTCTCAATGGAAGAGATAGCCGATCAATGACTTCAAATAATGATAATCAACAATGGAAGAGATGACATGTACAATGAATTCAAACAATGATAATCAACGATAAAAGAGACAACATGTAACAATTAAAGAGGCAACAAGTTCAACTAAACCATAAGAGCAAATTATCAAGTAGGATGTAGAACAAATGTTAACAAAGTCATTTAAGGCATGTAAGAATAGATTGACTATGAGAATTTAGAACATATATGAATTTCAATTAAAGCATGGAAAGAGTCTAAGTAAAATAAACCGGTCAAATACCACGTACAATCCGCGTTCCCACTCATCACCTTGTGTACACGGCTTTCCCATAGCACAAAAGACACAATCAATCCCAAATCCTAAGGGGTAGTTCCACAACACAAAGTTAGGCAAGATACTTACCTCAACTAGGTAAATCAACCCTCGAAAATAGCTTTTCCCACAAAATTCGCCTACACAAAGCTCAAATCTAACCATAAATCAACTTAATATCATCAAAGAATGCAAGGAAAATCAATTACAATAGATAAAGCTATGATCTTTATACTTTTTCCAAAAAGTCAACAAAAGTCAACCCAGGGCCCAGGTTGTCAAAACCCGAGTCTAATGGTAGATTCCGACTACCTACGACCCTACGAGTTCATATATGTATTTAGTTTCAAAATCTGAGTCCAAACCGACTCTCAAAACTCAAATTCTTATTTTTCAAAAACATGACAATGTTTCACTTTTATTCACATAATTTTGATGGAACATGATTGGAAATAGATTAGAATCACTTACCCAACATTTGTAGACGAAAATCCCCTCTCCAAATCACCTCCTACCTAGTCTAGGGGTTCTAAAAATGAGAGAATGTGAGATGAAATTTTGACTTCCAGCCCTTATGTTCAGTTGCAGTTATCGCAATTGTGCATGGGTTCGTAATTGCGAAGAAAATCTCGCAGTTGCGGCACTGACATGCCTTGGGAAATTCTCGCAAATGCGAAGATGGGTTCACAATTGCGAACCCTTTTCCCCTCGCAAAAACGACAAATTAGTCACAAATGCAAACTGCCCAATATCATAAGTCACTTCACAAGTGCGGGTCAAGTATTGCAATTGCCTGAGGCCCCCCTACTAAGCTCACAATTGGGAACCTGGTGTTCGCAAATGCGATACCTGATGCATGAGTACACCAGATTTTGCAATTAAGTCCATAACACTCCGATTGTAAGTCTAAAACTCATCCGAGCCTTCGGGGCTCCAAATTAAACATCCACATAAGACTAAAATCATCATACGAACTTGCTCGCACGATCAAAATACAAAAATAACATCTAAAACTACGAAGTGAACTCTAAAACGCATGAATATCAAGTAAAGATAAAGAATCTCTTGAATTACAACTAAACGTTCGAATCCTATCAAATCAACTCCAAATTATTCCAAAATTTGAAGACAAGTTCTAAATAGGATAACAAACCTATTCCAAGTCCCAAATAAAATTCCGAGCTCGATAGCTAAATGTCACCCTATCGTCAAACTTTTCAACTTCAAATTGCTAAATTTCAGAAAAACAACACAAATCAACCTACGGACTTCCGAAATCAATTCCGGGCATATGACCAAGTCCGAAATCACGATACGAAGCTATCTGAGCCATCAAAACACCATTCTGGGGTCGTTTTCCCAAAATTCAAAGTTTGGTCAATATTTCTAATTTAAGATTCTAAGTCAAGACTCAAAATATTTGAATGGTGCGCTCGGATTGTCCGTTCATTTGGGGGTGAAATTCTATACTCAACTCAACTCGCGTGCCTAGCTCATGCTGTAGAGCTCTCCATAAATGCGATGTGAATTGCGTACCCCAGTCAAAGGTGATGGATACCAGCACACCATGAAGTTAGACAATCTCGCGGATATAAATTTGAGCCAGATGCTCTGAAGAATTAGTAGTCACTACCGGAATGAAATGAGCCGACTTGGTCAACCTGTCCATAATCACCCATACTGCGTCAAATTTCTTCTTAGTCCACGAGAGCCCAACAACAAAGTCCATGGTGACACGATCCCATTTTCACTTAGGAATCTCTAGTCTTTGAAGTAAACCTCCTGGCCTTTGATGCTCATACTTCATTTGGTGAAAATTCAGGCACTAAGCTACATACTCCACTATGTCTTTCTTCATTTTTCTCCACCAATAGTGCTGCCTCAAATCCCGATACATATTAGCGGCACCCGGATGAATGGAGTACCACGAATTGTGGTCTTCCTCAAGAATAATCTCACATAGCCCATCCACATTGGGCATACATAATTGACCCTACATCTGCAACACACCTTCATCTCTGATAGAAACCTCCCTGGCATTACCGTACTGTATCGTGTCCTTAAGGACAAACTAGTAGGGATCGTCATACTGACGCTCTCTGATGCAATCATATAAGGAAGACAGAGAAATCATGCAAGCAAGAACTCAACTGGGCTCCAAAATATCCAATCCAACAAACTGGTTGGCCAAGACCTGAACATCCAATGCTATTGGCCTCTCTACTGTCAGTAGATATGCCAAACTACCCAATCTCTCCGCCTTTCGACTCAAGGCATGGACCACCATATTGGCCTTCCCGAGATGACATAGAATAGTGATATCATAGTCCTTAAGTAGCTCTAAGCATCTCCACTGCTGCAAGTTAAGATCTTTTGGTTTGAAAAAATGATGTAGGCTCCAGTCGGTGAGGACCTCATAAGGGACACTGTATAAATAATCCGGCAAATCTTCAATGCATTAACAATGGCTGCCAACTCCAAGTCGTGGACCAGACCAAGGCCAACATGTGACGCATCACAATTCACAGTATAAGACCCCGAACCTGTAGGCAACACCAACACTGGGGCTGTAGTCAAAGAAGTCTTGAGATTTTGAAAGCTCGCCTCACACTCGTCGGACCATATGAACACTCTTCTGGGTCAATCTGGTCATATGTACAATAATAAATGAGAAACCCTTTACAAAATAGTGATAATACCTGGCCAAACCAAGGAAACTCTGGCAGTAGCTGAAGACGGTATAAGCCAAATATGAACTGCTTTGATTTTCTTTATATCTACCTTAATCCCCTCACTCGATACCACGTGACCCAAAATGTCACGGAATCAAGAAAGAATTCACACTTTGAGAATTTTGCATACAACTTCTTCTCTCTCAAGGTCTAGAGCACGATACTCAGGTGCTATTCATGATCTTCCCCTCTGCAGGAGTACACCAAGATGTCGTTAATAACACGATGACAAATGAATCAAGATATGGTTGGAATACACTATTTATCAGGTGCATAAATGCAGCTGGGGAGTTTGTCATTTCGAATGACATCACAAGGAACTCGTAGTGACCATACGGAGTCCTAAAGGTAGTCTTCAGGATATCCAGATCCCGAATCTTTGGCTGATGATAGCCTAACCCAAAATCAATATTTGAAAATATTCTGACACCCTGTAGCTAATCAAATATGTTATCAATGCGCGACAATGGATACCTGTTTTTTACTGTGACCTTGTTCAACTGTCGATAATCAATGCACATATGCATAGAACTATCCTTTTTCTTCACAAACAAGATTGGAGCACCCCATGACGACACACTAGGCCAAATGAAAACCTTATCCAGCAACTCCTACCACTGCTCCTTTAACTCCTTCAACTCTGCTGGGGCTATACGATATGGTGGAATAGAAATGGGACGAGTACCTAGCAACATGTCAATACAAAAATAGATATCCCTATCGGGTGGTATACCTGGAAGATCCGGTTGAAATATATTCGGGAAGTCTCTCACTACCTGAACTGACTCAACGGTAGGTGTATCAGCACTGAAATCTCTCACAAAGGCTAGATAAGCATCACACCCGTTCTCAACAATCTGCTGAGCCTTTAGAATTGACACAACCCTGCTAGGAACATAATCCAATGCACCTCTCCACTCTAACCGTGGCAAACCTGGTATAGCCAATGTCATAATCTTGGCGTGACAATCCAAGATAGCACGATAGGGAGACAACCAGTCCATACCCAAGATAACATCAAAGTCTACGATATCCTAACTAACAATAGTTTAACTCTGGTCTCAAAAACACTAATAACAACTAAATAAAACCAATACACGCGGATCACAACAATAGAATCTCCCAAAGGCGTGGACACATAAATAGGACAACTCAAAGAAATGCAAGAGATTTCCAGATACAGATAAAAGTAAGATGACACATAGGAATAAGTGGATCCCGGATCAAATAAGACTGATGCATCTCTATGGCAAGCCAAAACTATGTATGTAATGAATGCGTCTTAAGCGACTGCCTTCGTCCTACTCGAAAAAGCATAGAATCTGGCCTAGTCTCCCCTATAGGGAAACCTCTACCCTCCCTTCCCCCACCCCTAGCTAGTTGTGTGGGTGGAGTGGCAACTTGGGCAGTAACCATGACCTAAGAAGTCTGTGGACCTGACTGAATCCGTGGAGCCTGAGTAGTCTCTGGAGGTGCACCCCTCCTAAATATTGGGCAGTCACTTGTGACGGGTATCGCCACACTTAAAGCAAGATCTCGGTGGGCGTGGCTGCTGGGACTAGCTCGGGCCTGGTTGGCTAGACTTACCGTTGAAGGAACCCCGTACAGGAGGTGCACTAGAAAGTGGCTGAGCAAAGTGTGCTACCTAAGACCTCAGAATAATCGGAGCACCACTAGAAGTTGGAAGCGCTAAGTGAACTGAACGACTCACTCATCCTCTACCATGACTGGCTGTAGCTGTGGCATGGCCACCACTAAATCCTCTAGTACCTCGAGGCCTCTTGGCCTCCCTATCCCCTCTCTCATAGCCCCACATACCCTCCAACCTTCGTGAAATCTTTACCACCTGCTGATATGGAGTATCTATCTCCAACTCTCAAACCATGCCAAATCTAATTTCGTAGTTGAGCCCCTCAATAAATCGACGAAATCTCTCTCCGACTGTAGAGACCAAAATAGGTGCATCTCTGGACAAATCACTAAATTAGACAACATACTTCGACACTGTCTTAATACCCTAGCAGAGCTGGTCAAACTCCACCGCCATGCATCCCTAAGAGTCTGAGGATAAAACTTTTTAAAAAAAACTTTGAAAACCGAGTCCATGTAAGTGAAGCTGCATGGCTGGGCTACCCTCGTCGTACACTCGCCACTACTGATACGCTGCTTCCGAGAGAGCTAGAATGTACTAATAGCAATTCCACTTGTCTCCACAATACCTATGGTGCGGAGAATACTGTGGCATTCCTCTAGAAAAACATGTGCATCCTCTGAAGCCAAACCACTTAAATTTGGAGGGTGATACTTCTTGAACCACTCAAGTCTAAGATTATCCTCCTCAAATGTTGTGGCCCTAATTGCGGGCTGAACCAGAAAAACAGGGTGTATTTGAATAACCTCTGTGACCTGATCAACATGGACCCTCTGCTCTTGAGTACGGGTTGCGAGAGTTTGAGCTCCTCCCCCATCCTAAGATGTGGCTGGTGCAAGTGGAATCAACCTCGCCTGAGATACAGTACCAAACATGATCAAGAATTGTGCAAGGGTCTCTTGAAATGCAGGGGTGGCAACAGGTGCCTCGGGTGCATTCCCCCCAATTAGAGATACTGGTGGATCCTTTATCGCAACTCTAGAAGGTGCTATGTCTGCACCACGTGACCCTTCCCGACCTCTTCCCCGGCCCTGGCCTCTCGCGGCACTTCCAGGGGGCACGTGTGTCTGATCGATGGATCTAGAAGTGCATGTCCTCACCATCCGTGAGAGAATAGAAAGTCAAAGATCCAGTTTTGGAAGTCAACCAATACGCATGATAAGGAATCAAAGAAGAGAAGATTTCCTAACAATTCTGTTGCCTCTCGAAGATAAGTACAGTTATCTCCATACAGATCCGCAAGACTCTACTAAACCTACTTATGACTCGGAACATCTATGAACCTAGAGCTTTGATACCAACTGTCACAGACCCCAATTTCTTGCCATAGGAAGTCGTGATGGAACCTAGTCTCTACGACTAGGTGAGCCTAACATTCAAAATAGCTTGACAGAAATAATTAATGAAAATGCTAAAATAAGTCTAATAAACTCATAAAATCTCCTGATTTAGAATCTCAACAAATACTTCCCATATACCAGTGGAACTGAGTCTAAGATCTAAAGAGTAAGCTAAAATGTCTACTATATCATTGTATAAATTAAAATACAACATGAATTAAAGATAAAGGAAGGTGACCCGGAGGTCTGCGGACGCGGAGCAGGCATACCTTGATGTTTCCCTAAAGTAGCTAACAGTCACCCACTAATGTCCAGTACGAGCAGACGTACCTGGATATGCACAAAAAATGTACAGAAGCATAGTATGAGTACACCACAATAGTACCCAATAAGTATCAAGCCAAACCTCGGTAGAGTAGTGATGAGGCAAGGTCAAGACACCTACTAGGATATAAACAGAATGAAGATGGAATAATAAAAAGTAGTGGAAAGAAAACAAATATGTAATATTAAACAAGTCGATAATACAGGCTAATGAAAGGGTTGTAAGTATAGAAATAACATAGGGACATCGTGATTGAACCACTCATTCTGGCCAGAGTCAGAATCCCTAAAGGCAGAGTTTGTAACATAGTTGAGACAATAGTAGGATAAGGCCCCCGGTGCCGCGTTACGGCCGATGTGGTACGCGTCATTTTGGTATTTTTCTCGAGGGTTCAGAGGTATGCTATTCTTGTGGGCAGCCCGATCACATTATGCATTTTTTCCTTGAATTGACTATTAAGCTTTATTCTTTGACGTGAGCAGTGCTTAGCCCTATGTAGAGAAAGAGATGCTTAAATATGAGGAAGGAAAGTGATTCTTAGCTTGACGAATTTTGTTTTGGACACATCCATATATGTGAAGACAACGGTCCTATTGTATATACTTTGCAGATATTCTTGTCGATGTTATGTTTGTTATGTCTGCATCCAAAGAGAAATTTTAAGTTTGGGGGAATGCTAGTTCGCACTTGTAATTCCTCATTTCTCCCTTGCTCATGTCTTGACGCCTTGCTTGAGCCACCATGTGTATCATCCGGCTATTACAGAAATGAAGTTTTTGAAAATATACATTTATGATAAATTATCTTTAAGAAATGCTGTTGTTTTAAAAGATAAGGTACAAAAATAATTCGGTCGAATCATAGGATGTGACATGCTCTGAGACATTGCAACATCCTATCTCAGAATTTTGAGGACTTCCTCAAAATTCTACGCAATTTGACGTTTACTTCCAGTGATGCTCTTTTGGCGATCCTTGATGTAATGAGATTGATGAAATTCGAAATCTTTCCCCAGTTTCTCACCATAGAGTTGACCGTGACATACCACGTTCATCCTTTTACCATCAATGAGAGCCAATTGTTTCCTGGCTCCATAGACATTCTGCATCGCTGAGCTCAACTTCCTGTATGATTCTTAAGGAAGGAATTTCTACCTCGGCAGGTATAACAACTTTTTTACCGTGACCAGCAAGTAAGGAGTTTCCAAGTTGACGTTCGGACCATGGTGCGGTATCCGAGCAGATCATATGGCAGCTTCTTGTTCCACTACTTGTAATTGTCCACCATTTTCCTCAATATCTTGTTAATGTTTTTGTTGGAGGCTTCTACGTCTCTATTCATTTGTGGCCTATATTTTAGAGTTCCAGTGTTTGATTTTAAATGTATTACACATGACTTTCACTAAATCACTGATGGCCGCATTTTCGGTAATTATTGATTTAGGCACCCCAAACCGACAAACGATATGGTCCGAGAAAAAATCTTCTACGACCTTCCAAGTCACAACTTTGTAAGAGGAAAGTTCCACCCATTTTTGAAGTAGTATATAGGCAAAAAAATGAGTCTATATCTGTTGGAAGCAGCAGGCTCGATCGGTCCGATGACATCCATGCCCATGCGGAGAAAGGCCAGGGTGAACTTGTCGCATTGAGTTTATTGGGTGGTACTTGTATCATATCAACGTGCACCTGACACTGGTGACACTTCTGTACATATTTGATGCAGTCAGTCTCCATAGTCATCCAAAAATGTCCTGCAGTTAATATCTTCTTGGCTAAAACCATTCATGTGAGGTCCGCTGGTTCCAGCATGTATCTCTTTGAGAAACCTAGCTACTTCCTTGGCATCGAAACATATCAGCAGACCCAAGTCAGGAGTTATTTTGTACAAAATTCTTTCGCTCTGAAAGAAGTGGTTGGCTAATCTTCGAAGTGGGCACTTCTAGGTGTGTAGCAGTTTTTGGGTATTCTCCTTTCTCCAAATACTCCTTGATATCGTGAAATCATGGATTATTATCAAACTCTTCTTCGACATGAGGGCAATAAGATGTTTGCTTACGGATTTCTATTTCAATGGGATCAATATAGTTCTTGTCTGGATGTTGTATAATGGAAGACAAGGTAGACAAGACATTCGCGAACTCGTTCTGGATTCTAGGAACATGCTTGAACTCTATCTTTGAGAACCTTTTGGTCAGGTCTTGAACACAATGTAGGTATGGCAATATCTTAATGTTCTCGATGTCCTATTCATCGAGCATCTGATGTATTAGCAAATCCGAATCTCCGGCAGCCTCAATATTCATGTCGATGGAAAATCTGAGTCCCAAAATTCAAGCCTTGTATTCCGCCATATTGTAGGTGCACAGGAAAACTGAGCTTGGCAGATACTGGATAATGTTGACCGATTTATGATACTAAGGCAGCTCTAATTCTCACTCCTTTGAAGTTCATGGCTCCATCGAAGAACACTTCCAACCGTTATACGCTTTGACATCTTGCTCAGATAAAATATTGCTTCTTCTTTCCTTCCAGTCTCATCATGTTTCCCCAAGATGAAACCAAAGGCTCCATCCAGCACAGATAGGTACAATAGTCCAACTCACCGCAAGCTCACATATTACAGTCAACTGTGCTATGAAGCGGCTGATATAATTGAGACGACCTAAGAAACTCATTACATCCTTCTTGTTCTTTGGGGGCAGAAAATCCTGAATAGCTTTGATCTTTGACGGGTCCAGCTCAATGCTGCGGCAAATGACGGTGAAACCTAGCAAATTTTATAAAAGTCTCCGAAAGAAGATTTTGCAGGATTCAACTTCAGATTGTACTTCTATAGTCGATCAAAAAACTTTCTCACGTCTGCTAGTGATTCGAGCTCTTCTTAGACTTGATGATGACATTATCCACGCACACCTCTATTTACTTGTGTATAATATCGTGAAATAGAGTAGTCATGGACCTCATGTAAGTTTTCCCAACATTCTTCAAACCAAACGACATCATTTTGTCGCAGTATATTCCCTAAGGTATGATGAAGGCTGACTTTTCTGCATCATCTTCGTCTATCCAGATCTGGTGATACCCTGTAAAGCAATCAACAATGGATTAGAGTTCATGCTTGGCACAATTATCGATCAATATGTGTATGTTGGATAGGGGGAAATCATCCTTAGGACTTGCTTTTTTAAAATATTGATAGCCAACACACACCCTGACTTTCCCATCTTTCTTTGGTACCGGCACAATGTTGGCTAGCCAAGTTGGATACTCGACCACTCGCAATACCTTGGCTTTGATTTGTTTGGTAACTTCCTCTTTTATCTTCAAACTCATGTATTGCTTGAATGTTTTGAGTTCTGCTTTACTGGTGGACATGTAGGGTTGGTAGGTAGCTTGTGGGACATTTTGGATGTGCTCAACCCCGTCATGTCGTCATAGGACCATGCAAAAATGTTCTCATATTTCTTTAGACATATGATGTACTCTTTTTTCTTCGACGGTGATAGATGAATGCTAATGCGAGTTTCTTTGACTGTTTCAGAATCCCCTAAGTTATCTAACTTAGTATCTTTCAAAATGGACTTTGGTTTGTTCTGAAAATCCTCTATTTCCTTGACAGTTTCCTCAGGTATTACATCATTTTCCCAATCTTCTGAATCACTCTCCTCATGTTGCGTTGTCTTATTACATGTCATAGTTGTAGATTCAACATGATAGGTAACAATTATGCTGTAATGGATGTAGAAAGATAACAATATAAATAAACGAAAAGCAATGATGCATTAATTAAAACTAAATAGTATCAGACAAATATGACTCGATGTCTCGAGTAATTATTTCAAAACAAAATACTGAAAATATCTTAAATGCCAGAAACACAATTTTAAAGGAAATCATGCTAGTTCGTCCAAGGCTACCCAGGTGCTCGGCGAGCCCAGGATGGTGCAACAGTACAGTTCCTGAGAACATCTCCTCTATCCCACCATCTGGACTGTAAGGTCTTCCTCCTCCTTCTCCTCTAAGATTGCATTGCAATCCATATCTTCCTCGTTCAGAAATAGGTTCCTCATGCCGGCTAAGACCACTTCCTCCTCAAAACCCAAAATCATATCGGCCTGGCAGAATGTCTGGTGTATCATGGGTTGATCTAATGGATAGTAGAAGTCATGCCATGGTGGCGTCCAATCATTATATTCCTGCATAGTGTATTCATATCCGGGACCAACAGTCGTGCAATGATTTTGTGGTCGTATTGGTTTTGCGATTCCTTGGAGCTTAGGACCAAAACCCTTGCCTGGTTTATACCCTATACACAACATTATGCTTAACACTTTGTTTCTCCATCATCATCCTTTCTCAACAGTATTCAACCAATCAATGTAGTAGAAAGTTTCTCCTCCCAATTTCCTTTTATTTTCAATTGCTGGCACAGTCTGGTTGGTATAGATAGGATTTCTTCCATCCCCATGGATAATTACCTCCTGATGTTTCCATTCGAACTTCACAGCCTGGTGTAGAGCAGAAGCAACTGCCGTAGCCCTGTCTATCCATGGTCATCCCAAAAACAAGTTATAGGTAGTGGAGATGTCTAACACTTGAAACTAAACATCGAACCAAGTGGGGAACATCTTCAGATCCAGGTTAATCTCTCCAATAGTGGCTCTTTGAGACCCATCGAACGCTTTCATGTTCATGCTTCCCATCCGTATTTCTGGTATACCTATGCCCTATCTCTTTAGAGTAGTCAGAGGGCATATATTCAGACTTGAACCCCCATCAATCAAAACCTGAGCAATGAACTTATCTTCATATTGTAAAGTGATGTGAAGTGCTTTTTTATAACTCAATCCATTTGGCTCCAGCTCATCTTCATGGAAAGTGATCTTGTGCTCTCCAGCACCTGTCCCACCATATTTGCCATCTCTCCACTAGTGCTACCAGACGGTACGTAAGCTTCACTCAACACCTTCATCACTGCATTATTATGTGCATATGAGTTTTGTAATAGTGACGTGATGGATATTTGAGCAGAGTATTGTTTAGGTGATCAACAATAGAATACTCCCTTTCCTGTACCTTCCTCCAAAAATCATCAGCACCTATTTCCACGACATATGGCTTTCATGCGACTTCCTTACTTGTTCCCCCAAGATTTTCTAGCATGTGAACCCTACCTGTTCTAATCATTCCATAGACGAAACTCCTCTCTTTCATCTTGTATTTTAATTTCCTCACGGCTTCTGCTTCATAATCCCATGGAACAACGTTAGATTTGTAGGACGACGATAGAGTTACCATCAGAGTTAATGTTAGCCTCTGTATAGCTACTTCAACCTCAAACGGTGCCTTGGTCTGCACCACAATTGTCAAAAGTGTAACATGAGATGTTTTAGAAGTGTCTCCCTCTTGGATAAGACGATAGATCCTTCCTGGTCCCATATTTCATCAATATCGATCACGTTCACCCCGTCATCCTTGTGATCAGGAAAGGAGTTATTGCTGACATTTGGTGCAGACTCCTTCGCATGTACAACCTTAATGTCAATCAATGTCTGGATTTTATCTTTCAACATGTGGCATTCCTCGATAGTATGTCCCTTCATGCCTGAGTGATTGGTACAAGTCTTGTTGGGATTGACCTACTAAGGAGGATTTTCAATAGCAGCTACAAGAATAGGAGTGACATAATCAACGATTGCAGTCTCTCATATAATTGGTCTATGGGCCCCGTGATAGGGGTGTATTGTGTAGGAGTTCTAAGGTTGAAGTTTGGTCTGGGTTTTGGGTAGCTGTGACGGGAAGGGAGAGATGACTGGTAGTATGCTGACTGGGTATTATAGGTGTGGTAGGTGGTGGCGGGGTAATGGTACATTAGAGGTCAGGGTTGATATGTTGGTGGAGGTGTCTGATAGGTGAAGAGAGACTTAGGACCTTGGGTTACCATCACGACACCCACTTCTTTCTTCTTTGAAATGCCCCTAGACTGTAAGGCTTTTTTGGTAGCTTGCAGCGCTTCAAAGTTAGTAACCATACAACTCTTGATGCCTTCCTCTATTCTTTCTAAAAACTTGAGGATATAGGAGAACTTGTGGTTTTCTATAACCATCAGTCTCTCATAGTATTGTGGGTCTTGAGCTCTGATGAAAAACTTATTCATTTGTTCCTCTTCTAGTGGCAACCTCACCTTGGCGGTCTTTGATCTCCAGCATGTGGAATATTCACGGAAGGTCTCCGTAGGCTTCTTCTTGAGGTTCTAGATGTAGAAAATGTCTAGCGTATTTTTTGTATTGAACCTGAATATATCCATGGAGTCGTACGCCATACGTACCCAATTAGGCCACATTTTTTGATTCTACCTGATGTACCATGATAAAGCATCCCCGGTGAGAATTCGCATGAACAACTTCATTTGGATTTGCTCTTTCCTACCTACTCCCATGAGTTTATCATAGTAAGTCCTCAAATTCATCTTTGGATCACCGCTGCATCGAACATCTAAAACATAGGAGGTTTGTAACCCTCTAACAACTCCACATCTGGCTGGATACACAAATCTTCAAAATTCAAAGCTTCGACACCTTTCCCTTCCCAAAAACTTCTTTAACTCTTCAACCATATTTTGGATGAGCAGGAAATACTCGGTTGGTTTGGGTAGGTATAGTGTTTGTTGTGAGGTGTGTGGTAGGGTCTCCACGTATATCGGGTTACTTGTGTTCTTGGGACTTGAGTGTATGGGTGATCATTGATTGAGGTTTGGGGTAGATCATGGGTAGGTTGTGGCATGTTCAGAGGGGTATGGTAGATAGTGGTTTGCGGATATTGGCTCGTATTGTGATGGTGTTGATTAGGCATTTCTAATGGAAGGGAGTTATGGTTTTACGAGGATGCAGGGCTATGGTATTGATGCATTGCGGGAGGATTTTGTGGAGCTAGGGTGGTGGATTTTAGGGTTGTGCATTTTGGGGTGGGGTCTGGTTTTGCGTGGTAGCATTCTGATGATTGGTGTAAGGAAATTCAAAGTAAGCGAGAGCTTGGCTAGATTTCGGACTTGCTCGAGTTTGCCTTATAACTCTAAAATCTTCTTCTCTAACCGCAG
This sequence comes from Nicotiana knightiana, assembly GCA_005239525.1. Classification (NCBI taxonomy): domain Eukaryota; kingdom Viridiplantae; phylum Streptophyta; class Magnoliopsida; order Solanales; family Solanaceae; genus Nicotiana; species Nicotiana knightiana. Next base: position 94,834 of record ML420361.1, read on the forward strand.
AACCAATTCATTTTTTACTGGTGTAATTCTTCCATATGAATTCTCTACATTCTCTTCTATAGGAGCATTTTCTTTTCAGTTGCCACTCAAATCGTGTATCTTTCCTTTGCCTTTTCTTTTGATGTCGTTTGGTGGAGGAGGAGGTGGAGAACCTCTGGATCTGGTGTGATATACCGACGTTGCCAGAATGCATGAACCAACCTTAGGATTGAGAATAATCAAAATAAATTAAAACAAAAACGTAGATAAGTTAGTAAGAGGAAATAAAAGATTTAAGCAAGTAGCATGTGTGGCATGCAATAGTTATCGTCCTAATTTGGGGATCTCGTTGTGCCCGAGGTAGGCCTCGGTGATAAGTAGACTTGGAGAAGATTTATGCCAATGTTACTTCATTCCATTGATGCGAAAGATAATTCAAACCAATTATTTACTAAATCAAAATAGTAATATAGAGTCACTAATGGTGTAAACCTTATTATATCGAATCTAATGAAATCTAACTTCAAAGAAATAAAGAAAATTTTCTCCTAATTATTTGGTCCCAGAAGGACCTTCTCCATGCTTTTCCCTTTCGGCTTCATCGATCACACTTCCAAGGTCATGAATGTTGAGCAGCAAGTATCCTATTGCCAGCTTTCCCCCCTCGTCGTATCCTATACCTTGGTAGTCCCAAAGCCTCTTCCTCATATTTCTTTTAAACTCCATCAACACTTGTTCTATGTGGTCCAACCTTTCTATCAACTTGTTCGGGATATCTTTCCACTGTTGTATTGCCTCCATGTCTACCTTATGTTATTCTAGATGCTTGGCCACTGATTCAAATACCCTATTGCGTAGCCTCTTGTACTTTACCTGAGCCTCGACCACTTCATCTATGATCCTTCCTTTCAAGTTGACTCCCTATTTGACGTCCCCGGTTATGTCATCCTCTATCCATGAAAGGTAGTAATACATATGCCCGGAGTGGTACCTGTCATGCTGGATAATCTCTCCATCTAAAATGATCTTTGTTTACCGTGAAAATGATTTTTACAATTATATTTGATTTTGTGGTTCTAAAAATATTTGATCTATTTCAATACTAGCTGTTTAGGCAATAGATGCTAAGTGATAGGTAAGAAAATGGGATAAGAGCAAAGGATAATGAGATTGTGCAAACCGAGCAGTTAAGAGATGGGGTCTCGAGCTTGGTCGAAATAGGCCACGAGGTCGAGCTCGAGAGCTTGACAGAGGGAGGTCGAAGAGGATATAACAGTATTGAAGGCCTCGAAGATGGCCTCTTTATGATCAATAACGATTAATAGATGAAAAACAATAATGAACACAATAAATGGAAGGCAATAAATCAATGGAATAATTGTAGAGAATGTTTGAGTTAAAGAGCAGAGAATCTTCTTGTTCTTGTATTGAATATCATGTGTGTTGCAAAATGACATGGATACCCTTTATATAGGAGGGAGAATACTAACATAGTACATGTGTAATTATTACAAAGACAAACATCTGGTACATCCATTTAATGCCACGGTACGGACTTGTACTATTATTGCAGACTTGGTCAGCCTTAACCACGTGCCTTTTAGGAATTTTTCACTTTTCTATGATGGTCTTCGATTTATATCGGTCCGAGGTCGAGTGTGGGGGATCCTCGATATGCTTCCTCGGTGTCGAACCTCGAACTGTGCCTCGAGCCCTCTAAAGACGGGCTACGGAATGCTATAGTGATTATAAAATCAGACTCTTCGAGTTTAGCTGCATACAGATAGTCCCCGCGTTTCTTAGAATGAACTGATAAGAAACGGTATTGAGTTCTTGCTTCTTTGATATCCCTTTAGAACATTAAATGATACGACAAAAAGGCTCCGTGGAGGTCACTGTCAGCATGATTCTTGAGATGCCCACGAACCGCTATTGTGTCACGACCCCAAATCCTAAGCCGACCGTGATGGCGCCTATCATGGAACTAGGCTAGCCAACCATTACAGACTATCATAATATTTCATAATTTCCCAAAATTTAGCAAATTTTAAAACAACAAAATGAGATGAACAATTTACACACTTCCCCAAAACCTGGAGTCAACTGTCCTGAGCATCTAAAACTGTAAATACAATGTACAATGAGCTGACTTGCTACCACAAAAGCCTGAAGTACAAAAGACAAAAGCTATGAACTAAGGAAAGGAAATGAGGTGATCTGGGGACGCTGAGCAGCTACCTTGATCCTCGAACAACCTCCAAGCACATCCGAAAGTCAACTAGTGAGATGGTCCGGTGCCTGGATCTGCACACAGAGGTGCAGGGAGTAACGTGAGTACGCCAACTCAAAAAGATCAAAGTAACTAAAAACTTGAGTGTAGTGACAAGAATTTTTAAATCATGTAAATCCATATAATGAGGAATAGTGGAAATGAATAAATCAAGTCAGGAATCTACATTCTGAATATTTCATAAACTCCAGTTTCCATTTTAAAAATCTCGTATAAAAATATTAATCCAACATTTATCATCAGAGGCTAAGTGTAAAGAAGAGTGTAAACAACATTTTCATAAAATATAAGGCCCTTGGGCACAATATCACTCACAAATAAAGCCTCCCGGGCAAGCCTCTCAGTCATTCGTGACTCCACTAGCAGTATCTCATGCTCACACTAAACACTCGTACTCAGCAAGTATCATGAATACACACGACTGCTGCGGTGGACAGCCCGATCCAACACACACACACACACACACACACATATATATATCTATACTGCTGCGGCGTGCAGCCCGATCCTTATAACATACGATGCGGCGTGCAACCCGATCCATATAATAGTCGACTGCACCCACTGGGGGTGTACAGACTCCGGAAGGGCTCCTACAGTCCAAGCGCTATATTTGCTGCGGCGTGCAGCCCGATCCAATATGTATATTGGTGCGGTGTGCAGCCCCATCCATATATAACATATATTGCTGCGGCGTGCAGCCCGTCCCGTATATAACATATATTGCTGCGGCGTGCATCCCATCCCATATATAACATATATTGCTGCGGCGTGCAGCCCATCCCATTAATATAAAATCTATATTGCTGCAGCGTGTAGCCCGATCCATATGTAATATATAATATATATATTGTTGCGGCGTGCAGCCCATCCCATAACTATCCTCACATACTCAGCGCTCGGCCTAACACATATATATTGCTGCGGCGTGCAGCCCGATCCATAACTATCCTCACATACTCGGCTCTCGGCCTGACTCAGTCATCCTCACAAGGCACTTGGGCAATACATCTCAACTCACAAGACACTACCCAAAATACTTCTCAGTGTTTTCAAAGCAGTATGATAATAGTGAAAATAACAACAAGTAGGAAACATGACTGAGTTCACAATTGTTCTATCAGGACAGTGTGAGAATAGTGTAAAAGTACCTATGAGGGTCTAAACAGGTCGTCACGAGGCCCCAAACATGTCTCACAACCCATAAACAAGTATAAATTTCTAAAATACAGGATATCGCAAGGTTTCAAATTGAATACGCGGCTTAATAGTCGCTACGGGATGGACCAAGTCACAATCCCTATCGGTGCACGCTCACACGCTCGTCACCTAGCATGTGCGTCACCTCATTTACAAAAACAATATCAAATACCGGGGTTTCATACCCTCAGGTTTAGAGTTACAATCGTTACTTACCTCAAAATAGCCCAAAAGCTACTCTGCGATGCTATTGCCCCTCGAATTGGCTCCCAAAAGCTCGGAATCTAACCAAAACCAGATTGACGTCATCATTATACGCTAAAGGAACGAAACCCAATTGAAAAATTATCAATTTAGACATAATTCTCGAAATTTGGCCAAACCCGAGCCCCGGGCCCATGTCTCGAAATTCGATAAAAATCACAAAACTAGAATCCTCATTCCCTTACGAGTCTACCCATACCAAATTTACCAAAATCCGACCTTAATTGCCCACTCAAATCACCAAACGAATTTTCCAAATTTTCCTCCCATTTTCCCCAATTTTTCTACTTTAATTCCTCAAATTGCATGGTGAAAATCAAGACAAATTCATGAAATTGAACCAAAAATGATACAAGAACACTTACCACAAGAACCCCACTGAAAAGCTCGTCCAAAATCTCTTTCCCCCGATCTCTCTAATGAAATATTGAGTTATGGCCAAGAACCCCCGAAATAGAACTTAAAATCTGTCTGCCCAGGTCTCTTTCTTCACTGCGATCGCGGAAGCTCCCACGCGATTGCGAAGAACAAATCTGCTGCCCCATCAAATTACACTATGCGATCGCTGATATCCACACGCGATCACAATTCATCAGGACATAAACCCACGCGATCGCAAACCACTCTACGCGATCGCGAAGATTAACGACTCAGCCCACTCACGCGCCCTTTAACTCTATGCGAACGCGAACAACACCACGCAATCGCACTGCACCACAAACTCACACTCACGCGATCGCTACCTCCACCAAGAGATCACATATAACAAAAATCCTGCCATCCCCATCTAGGCCTACGCGATCGCATACATCCTCCCGCGATCGCGTAGAAGGAAACCAGAAACTCACACCAGCAAAAATCTGCCCAGTTTTTAACCCAAGAGTTGGTCTGTTAACCACCCGAAACACACCCGAGGCCCTCGATACCTCAACCAAACATACCAACATATCCCATAACATCATTCAAATTTATTCTAGCCTTCGAAACACCAAAAACAATGCAAAAACATCAAAATCACATCAAATTCACGGCTATGAACTTGAAACTTCTAAATTTTGCCTATGATGCCAAAACTAAGCAAAACACACCCGATTGACCTGAAATTTTGCACACATATCCAAAATGACATTACGAACCTGCTCCAACTGTTGAAATTTCATTCTGACCCCGATTGCCTATTTTCTACTGCCGACCAAAAATTGCCAAAAACTAAGTTTCGCCAATTCAAGCCTAATTCTACACCGGACATCAAAACTTCATTGAAAACACACTACTAAGTCCCAAATCACCTAACGAAGCTACCCGAGCCATAAAATCTGCATTCCGAGGTTGTTTACCAATAAGTCAACTCCCACCTGACTTTTTCAACTATTAAGCTACATTAAGAGACTAAGTGTCTCAGTTCTCACCACGACCACTCCGAACCCGAACCAACCAACCCAACACAACATAAATAGGCTAAGCAACATATGATAAAGCAGAAATGGGGGAAACGGGGCTAATCTCACGGAACGACTGGCCGGATCGTTACATATTGGTTCGACCCCTCCGCTTCCCAAACGTGCCCAAATGGATTCTATAAATACTTCAATCATTTGCCTTTTCACAATTTTACAACATCTTCAAATCTTCAAAATTCTACTAACTATTTTCTACTTTCACCCTCTTCTTGATCTTTCTTCTTTATCTTCTTTATCCTAGCATCAAACAGTGTATCCCTGGTCCCTTCGATACCATCTCCGATTTTACCATTGAGAAACCCCCTTCTACACCGAGCCGAAGCGAGCCCATGTCTCGGTATATAAGTGTGGTAACCGATACAGAGAGGGTAAAATTAGATTACCGTTGGGGGGAGGCGGCGCAAGTAGAAATCCCCATGGCTGAAGAATGTATAGTCACACATAAAGCTGGCTTTCTCAGCATATATACATACCCCTTCACTTTAGGCCCCGTATATTCTTCTTCTCCACCGATAGACTCGATGATTCTTGACTTATGTAGTCAATACCAAGTGAAGCTTGGTCCGAACTATCCTTCTTTCTGGAGGATTGTATATATGATTTGATACATTTCCAACATGGTCGAGGGAATGACTTTCACCCTCGACCACTTTATCATATTATATAACCCTCGTCTCTTCCGAGGAGGTGTAATTAAACTGCACTGTCGATCTGCCAGGGCGTTCTTCTCCTCCATCAACGAATATAAAGACCGGGGATGGATATGTTGATTTGTTAGAGTCAGAACCTCGTACATCATCCCTGCTGATAGAATTCCATTCCCGCAGGAATCGAACATGAAGCATAAGTATCTCCACATTGAGTATGTCTTATCACCTCTTTTTCTTCTTCCGATCTGACCTCCTTCTCTTTTGATTGATTTTCTACTGTTTGTGCAGCCACCATTTGGTTCCCCAGCGCGGTCCAGTACCGTCCAGGATGGATCAAACTCTTGGACTCCGCCCTCCCATATAATAAGCGCATCTGGCATGATTTAGCCAAAACACGATGGCAAGCCAAGAACCATGGTACGCTCTCATTGTTTTCATTTACTCATTCTCTGTAAGTACTATCTATGGAGTTTGCTGCATCATGCCTGCACGTGCCTTGAGGAAGGCATTTCAATGAGACCGCTTCCTCCTGATGAGGATCATGGATAAGAAAAGGAAGAGGGAGACATCGTCAGTGTCTCCGAAATCCAAGAAAATGAAGGCTTGGAAGCCGAATACCGACGCTTCAGTCCTATCCTCGATGGCCACTGAGAGCCTACATGCCGAGGAAGAAGAAGATGATACCTGCCCTTTGGTACAAAGGGAAAAATGAAGAATTGATGCTTCGAGAATCACTGGACGGACGTCTGCTGAATCAGAGGCGGCCGATGTGGACCTGCCTTGTGCTGAGGAGACCCTCGAGAAGGGTTTGAGTGTAATCCCCGAGCCGCTTGTTGGACATGGCACAGTCCGTGTTGGTGAGCTTGGGGCAGGGCTCAATTTCGAAGCTTTTTGGGATCGAAAGGAAGCCCCGATGGAGGTTGACGCTGCATGCGGGTTTCAATCGGGCCTGTCCTTCTCTCTATACGAGAGGCCCGAGACAGGAATGCCCCCAGTTTGGGGACCTCTCAGGGAGAGGATGATGCCTTCAGAGATTACTTTGAAGGTGTTGAGAAGGAGACCGATATCGATGCCCCCGTTCCTCTCGAGGAGGCCGAGAGGCTTCAAAAGCAGGTGACCTTCTTGATATAGTATTATGTGCTTCGAATTTCTACTCTTGCTTTTCTAACTTTCTTCCTTTGTGCTGTAGCTCAAGCAGCTATATGACCAAGCCTTCTCCAAGCTGCAAGATGAGTTGACTCATTGTGGAGAGGAGCTTGAGAAGCTTACGTTGTAATCAATCGAGATGGAGGCTCTATGCACCCGAAAAGAGGAGGAGTTGATCAACCTCCAGGTAGGCTCGGAGAGGGCGCTCCAAGAGAAGGCCGATTTTATCGAGCAGTTACTCTGGCACCAATAATCTTATCTTTTATTTTCATACTTGGTGCTGATTAGCTTATCTTTTGCATCTTTCATATTAGGCAAAAGGATGCCCTAGTGGGGCAGCTCCGAGAGGACGTCGTGGCTAAGGACGCTGAAATCCTTGAGCTGGCGCGGGAATGATGCTGTGGCTTCGGAGAGGGACATGCTTCTGGAGAAGCTATCCTCGATTCAAGACCTTCTTCGTAGTGCTCAGGAAGAGGCTGCTGCACTATCTACGGCCAAGTTTGAGGCCGATGAATTTGTCTCTTCGTACAAAAGGGACGTGACCGCCACAAATGATCGGGCCAGGGAGATATCCGAGAAGGCTAAGCTACAACTGGCTCAGGCAGTTGTACATGGTTGCTTGTAAGCCAGGAGGAAAGCCTTCAAGGAAGTGAGTGCTAAAGGTGCCGATTTCTCTATCGAGATTGAAGAATCCAGGGCCTTGGAGGTAGAATTGGCAATTTCAACTACTTCGGACGAAGGCTCTGGAAGTGGCTTGGGCAGAAGTGAAGGCGAAGGTTAGATTTACCTGTTGTTTTGTTTTTTCCCTTTTCTTTTTGTACATGGGACCCTCGGGGGAGCTTTGTAAGGTACCCTTGTAAATACATTTTTTGGATTAAAAAAGATCTCATCGTTTCTTATTTTTCGAACTTTGCCCTGCGATGCTTATGTAAAAGTTTACCTTCGAGCTTTGAACTTGGCTCTTTGAAGCCCGTTCTTATAGTAACAGAAACCCTCGGGATTGGACACCTTCTCGAGGCTAGGTTGACACGGGAGTTTTGATCCCTCGAATGCTGCATGACAACGTCATTTATATGACATGACCGTGAAGTGAACGAGGTGTCCCCGCCGGTACACTTCCCCAAAAACTATAAAGACCTTGTTAGAATTAATTGGCCCTAAAAGTGAGTGAACAGCCGCCGCTTGTTCTCTATATATGTACACGTTCGCTTCTTCTTCAGTTTTGGTCTTGCAACTTTGCAAAACTAGTTTTTTCTTTAACGTTCTCTTCCTTTTCTCAGCTTACGAAATTTCTTGAGCTTTCTTCCTCTTTGTCTTTGTTCAAATAGTTATGGCTGCCGTGCCCAAATCCGCTCACCAAGAAGAGGGAAACTCTACCTCTTCTTCTTGCCTGGTCGGTGGTACACCGCTGGCGTATGGTGAGTTATCCTCGAGTTGCTTTGCTTTGAAGAAAGACTTTGCACTAGAGAAACCCTTCGACGCTCCGGGTCATCGAGAACATGCATCGAGGTTTATTCGATTGATATAGGAGATTCACCTCGAGGCCGTGAGGAGAGATTGTGGATGGGGAGAAAATGTGATGCTGCAGATACCTTCCTGATAAGAGGATATTATGGCCCATGTAGAGGGATTCCTGAATGTGTACATGTACCTATTTACATTGGGGCCCCTCGATCGCCTTGTGCTCGAATTTGGTAAAAGGTATTAAGTCACCTTGGCCCAGATTCATCCGTCCTTCTGGTGGATAGTACTGATGATAGGGTTCTTCACTGACAGGGCCGATATCGACCTTACCCTTAGCCACCTTATCAGATTATATCGGCCTCTTCATTGTGGAGTCCTGATTGCGTTAGGAAATTGATACACCAAGAATTTTATCGCCAGTGATGACGAGGACCGGAACCGAGGATGATGAGTCAATTTTTCTGAGTGAGGACCGTCGATATCATTCCTGCGGAGTTTGTGACGTTTCCCAAAAAATACAACTTCAAACGTAAGTACTATGTCGTACCTTAGTGCCATTTACTCTTGTTGATTTATAAGAATGTTTCTTTTTCTCTTTCTCAGCGGCCCCGTGGATGCTGGAAGAGATCCCTGATCTTGCGGAGTGGACTCGGAGGCTAGCAGCTTCCTCAACCTATGATGAATGCAAGTGACGAGATCTGTCGAAGGGCATATGGGAAGCAAAGAACCATAGTATGAGCCATGTGATTGCCTTTTGATGAAGGCTTTCTTTTATGCGTATTAACTTCACCGCCGCAAGTGTTGGTGGGTTCTCGGAGATGAGACCGTGCCCCCTCAAGGAGGGGGAAGGACTGTCGGCTTCGGAGTCGAGGGAGGATAATAAGTGAAAAAGGTCCTCGATGGATGAGGACATTCTCAATGAGGCAGGGCCTGCCCGGAGACCCAAAGGAGATGTCACCGCGGAAGAGGAATTTATATGTATTGCTTATTCCGTGGATATCAGCTCTATCGAGGTTGCCGATCCAGCTGGACCTAAGACCTCTAACCTCGAGGGAAAGGTTCCACGAGAGGGAAAGAGCAAGAGTCTCTCACCACCATCTGCTTCCTCCTCAAAGGTACTTCGAGGGACACTCGGGGCCAAGGGCCGCCTAAATCAAGTGGCGTCTCGAACGATCATGTCCCCATGGGCAGAGGTTTAACTGGGGCTGATGGGACCAGGCCAGTAGACGCACGCTCAACTTTTGAGGAGGCTCAGCGGCTCTGTTCCGTGGTGAGTTTTGGTTGATGTTATCGGGTTCTGAACTTTTTATTTTCATCTTTTGAACTGAAGCTTCTTGTTCTTAGGCCTTTGACAAGCTCAAGTTCGAGCTACTCCGTTGTGAGACCAAGTTGCGAGAAGCGTCGGGCAAAGAGAGATCTCTCAGGCTTCTTTGCCATAAGAAAACAAAAGAGTTGATACATCTTCAATCAGAGATGAATCGAAGTCGAACCTACAAGGCAATCTCGAGCAACAAGTAATCATTATTTTGAAGGAGTACATGCTTACTTTCCCGTCTTTGAGAACTAATGTTTCGGTGCTTCAGTTGCAGAGAAAAACGGAAGCGTTGGAATGCCTTTGGGGCAAAGTCGGATAGGTCAATTCCGAATGCAACGTGTTGAAGGCGCAGATAAGTGTTAATGTTGCGGCCCAAAGGAATGCTTTGGCGAAGGCTTCTGCCATCGAGGTACAACTTTGCAATGATCGAGAAAATAGCTCGATTCAGACGAGCAGAACTGCCAAGCTTGAGACTGATCTTTTGAAGATGAAGGCTGAGGTGGTGGACGCCCGGTTGAAGATGAAAATGTTGGAGCAAAGGCTGATAAGAAAGTGGCCGTTTATTTAAAAGATGCTGCTGATGCTCGGGCTAAGCTGAGGGTAGCCTTTGACAGAGAGAAGAGGAGCACTGAGTATGCCCGATGCAGATCTCGGAGAGAGACCCTCGAGGAGATTCATGCTAGTGGATTTGATCTCTAGGAAGAGATGAAGCAGGCCAAGGCAGATGAGATCGACGCCAAGTTTTTCCTTTCCTCCGGAGCTAATGCTGATATTTGAAGGCCGACGTGGGAGCTGGTCCTGAGAGTGGACTAGATTTTAATTTCTTTCCCTTTGTATAAAACTCCTGTGGGAGCATTGTAAATGTATATTTGTAATATATATATATATATATATATGTATATAATTCTTTGGTATTTCTGTTTTGCTTGTCGATAATTAGCCCGATGAATTGGATTTCGAAATGAAACCCTTGGGGTTATAAATTGGCCCTGAGGCTTTTTTAGGTATGACCTTTGATGTAGCTGGTGACTTGGGCTCTTACGCATTTGGCCATGAGGCGCTTTAGTTAACTGTTTAGGGCTCATTCTTCGAGTTGGGTTTTGACTTGATCTCATCGACCCTTAGGTTTTTAAATTGGCCATGAAGCTCTTTAGGCTGGCGCTTAGGCTCTTACGCATTGGGTCGGTACGACCTTTAAAGTAGCTGGCGACTTGTGTTCTTATGCGTTAGGTTGGTACGACCTTTAACCGGTTCTTTTCAAAGTTTTTTCGAGGTAACTGGAGGCCTATGATTTTATGGCGACGGTCGGACGTCTCCGAGTCGCGTTATTTTGGCCGGAGCCTTATCACGGTGGTCATTGTACTTGGCCATAGCCTTTTAGTCCCTGAATGAGATATCCTCAACGTCTATATCAAGGGTATGCCTTTTTAGGGGTCTTACAAGTTCGATATATAGCCTTTACTTTGATATCGGGATTATGCCTTTTTAAGGTCTTACAAGTTTGTACACGCCTTGCTTGAGGTCATATAGTTTTGATATTGCCTCATGGAGGGCTTATATTGGTGCCTCATGGAGGTCTTATGATCTTGAAGTTTCTAGCCCTGAGATCTTACGACTTTGAGTTAGATAGCTTGATGATCTGACTATCGAGGACAATCCCTAAGTTGGAGTTGATATTGCCTCTTGGAGGGCATATGTTATTGATATCGCCTCATGGAGGGCTTACATCGGTGATATTGCCTCATGGAGGGCTTACATCGCTGCCTCATGAAGGGCTTATATTAGTGATATTGCCTCATGGAGGGCTTACATTGGTGCCTCATCGAGGGCTTATGAGCTTGAAGTTGCTGTCCCTGAGGTCTTACGACTTCGCGTTTTTGGTGACTCGATGGGGTGACTGCCGATGATAGTCCCCGAGACATAATTTTTTTTTGACTTTAGAGCCATTCTTTGTGAAAATAGCAGACATTTTTGTGTGCGAAGTGTTTTGATTATAAAAGATTCTCCTTCGATTAGTTGGTACAAGTATACATTTTTTCACCACCGAGGGTTCGATTATTCTATGTGGACATGGTTCATTCGACCGTTTGGTCCTATACATTGTTCTCCTGTTGAGACCCTCTTTGGAATATTTTAGTTTCTTCGAGTAGGTGATCTCCCAAGGGTATTCCCCTTAGTATTTGAGGCTGATCAAAGAGAAGCCTTGAATACTTGGTGAGTTCCCCTAGGTAGCATATGGATGTTGCCTCGTTAAGAACCTCATCGGTAAAACCTATTTAGAATAAAATCCGAGGTGAGGGAAAAAGAGTGCAACACATGCTTTAAAACCTAAGGCCTTCAAGATGGAGGGTGCTTCCATTCCTTTCAATCGAACACCTGCACATGGGATAGTGTAAAATGTGAAGGAAAAAGGGAGAGAACTTTTACCTTAGCTGCGGTAGCGTTCAAGCCTCAATATGCTTCAGTTAGTCGTTCTGAGGACGCAACAAGATCCTTTATTAGTTCACTCGAGGATGTAGTTTATGGTTGCTACTCTGCTGTTTGCTTGTTTTTTGGCTCCTTCGATGTAGAAGGTGTTAGTATTGGTGCCGCATCATGCACTGCGAACATTTCTTTTGCTGTGTGCTACTCTCCGTACATCCATCCTTCGTAGGAAACTTATTCATTTGATGAAGGGTCGACGACACCCCCCTCATTGTGAATCCATGGCCTTCCAAGCAATGCATTGTATCTTATGTCACCTTTGATGACATGAAACTTGGTATCTTGCATAGTACCTGCCACGTTGACTGGGAGGATGATCTCTCCTTTCGTTGTCTCGCTCGCCATATTGTATCCGTTGAGGACTCAAGAGGCGGGCACGATTTGGTCGTGAAATCCGAGTTGCTCTACCACCCTCGACCTAATGATGTTGGCCGAGCTACCTGGATCCACGAGCACACATTTAATTTGAAATTTATTCAAAAGAAAAGAAATTACCAGTGCGTCATTATGAGGTTGAGACAAGGTCTCGATGTCCTCTTCCCTGAATGAAAGAGCATCTTCATGTATGTAGCTTCGAGTTCAGTTTTCCCTGGTGATGGATACTTTTGTTTGTTTGAAAATGGGTCCCTGAGGGACGTCGACTCCACCAATAACCATGTGGATGACGTTTCGTGGTTCTTCTATTTCATTTTTCCTGTTCGCTTCTCTTTCCTGAAATTAGTTTTTAGCCTGGTAGCTGAGGAACTCTCGAAGGTGCCCTTTGCTAATCAGTCGGGCCACCTCTTCTCAAAGCTGTCTGCAATCCTCGGTCCAATGACCGTGGGTACCGTGATACTCACATATCAAGTCAGGGTTCCTTTGTTAAGGATCTGATAGGACAGGTCTCGGCCATCTGGTGTCCTTGATTTTACCTATAGCCGATACGATGTCTGAAACATCAATGTTGAAGTAGTACTCAGATAGCTGGGGTGCCTCTACCGGCCCTGTGTGCCTATCGAACCCTGCTTTGTTCACGAGTCCTCAAGGGTTCTGGCCTTGATCCATCCTTCGGTCACTTCGAGGTATGTTACGCCTCGGGATATTTCTCCGATTTTCTATATACGGTTGATACCTTTCTTTGCTTGGCCTCGGCTTCCTTTCTGGAAGCCTCAATTCCTTTGCTAAGAGCCTGCTGGGATATACCGAGCCCGAGGGGGATTCTAATTTGTCATCCTCGACTCTAATCTTTTACTGATACCTGTTGTGTGCATCCGCCCAAACTACGGCGGGATACTCGATCAAGTTTTGCTTCAACTGCTTTGAAGCTATCGAGCTTCGTTTGTTTAAGCCTGAGCGAAGGCTTGTACTGCCGAATCATCGGAGACCGGAGGTAATTCCATCCGTTCCAATTAGAAGCGAAATACGAACTCCCTTAACATCTCATTCTCTCTTTGTTTGATTTTGAAGACGTCAGACTTCCTCGTAGCGGCCTTGATGGCACCAGCATGTGCCTTCACAAAAGAGTCTGCCATCATGGCAAATGAATCTATCGAGTTCGGGGGCAGGTTATGATACCACATCATGGCCCCTTTGGATAGTGTTTCTCACAAAGTTTTTTAATAGGATGGATTTAATCTCGTCATCTCTTAGGTCTTTCCCTTTCACATCACAAGTGTAAGCAGTAATGTGCTCATTAGGGTCCGAGGTCCCGTTGTACTTCGGGAGATCGGGCATTCTGAATTTCTTTAGGATGGGATGGAGCCGCACTTGATGGAAATGGATTTTGCACAAATTTATTTGAATCTACACCCTTCAGAATTGGGGGTGCGCCTGGGATCTAATCAACCCTCGAGTTATAGGTTTCCACCCTTTTGTCGTTAGCTTCTATCTTCTTTTTTCCTGATTCAATCCTCTTTGTGAGGTCCTCGAGCATATTTATAATAACAGGGTCGGCTGCTAACACATTATTGATCGACCTTTCTGGTGCTTGTTCGACTCGAGGAACCATTTCTGGCGGTGCTGTGCTTGGAGTTCTCTGATGGCTTTGTAGTCGAGCAATAGCCACATGTTGTGCTTGCAACATCTCAAAAATGACGTGAAGGCTAACTTCTCTTTCATTTTGAGCAGGGGCTATCCATGCTTCATGCTGGTCTCCTTCGCGCACACTACCATCTGTATGAGAACTTACATCGAATGTTGAGCATTACGTGAGCCTTCATCGACAGGGATTTTCACTGGTGCCCCCTCAGGGTTTCGCGGTGGTACACCGGCACCTGCAACAGCTGCGCCATTTTCTCCATGATCCTCAGGACCGTTGTTTTCATGTGCATTCACTGAGTTAGACATTTTGTGACCTGAAATTGAAGATTCTTGGACAAGAAAAAGTGTAAAGAATAACTTGTGTTTTTAGAAAACTAACACTAAAACAATCACTATTATTTTTACTGTTTACCGTGAAAATGGTTTTTATAATTATATTTGATGTTGTGGTTCTAAAAATATGTGATCTATTTTAATACCAGTTGTTTAGGCAATATATGCTAAGTGAGAGGTAAGAAAATGAGATAAGAGCGAAGGACAATGAGATTGTGCAAACCGAGCAGTTAAGAGACGGGGTCTCGAGCTTGGTCGAAATAGGGAGCTTGGTCGAAATAGGCCTCGAGGTCGAGCTCGAGAGCTTGACAGAGGGAGGTCTAAGAGGATACAACAGTATTGAAGGCCTCGAAGATGGCCTCTTTATGATCAATAACGTGTAATATATGAAAAATAATTAAGTAATGAACACAATAAATGGAAGGCAATAAATCAATGGAACAATTGTAGAGAATGTTGTTGTTCTTGTATTGAATATCATGTGTGTTGAAAAATGATAAGGATCCCCTTTATATAGGAGGGAGAATCCCAACATAGTATATGTGTAAGTATTACAAAGATAAGCAACCGGTACATCCATTTAATGCCACGGTACGGACTTGTACTATTCTTGCAGACTTGGGCACCCTTAACCACGTGCCTTTTGGGAATTTCCGCTTTTCTATGATGGTCTCCAATTTATACCGGTCCGAGGTCGAGTGTGGCGGATCCTCGATATGCTTCCTTGGTGTCGAACCTCGAACTGTGCATCGAGCCATCTGAAGACGGGCTACGGAATGCTATAGTGATTATTAAATTGGACTCTTCGATTTTAGCCGTATACAGATAGTCCCCCCATTTCTTAGAATGAAGTTATAAGAAACGGTCTTGAGTTCTTGCCTCTTCGATATCCCTATTATGACGTCAGCCTTGTCTGAACATTAAATGATGCGACAAAAACGCTGAGCAGAGGTCACTATCAGCATGATCCTCGAGAAGCCCACGAACCGCTATTGGTTCGACCCTTCCGCTTCCCAACATGCCTAAATGGATTCTATAAATACTTCAATCATTTGCCTTTTCACAATTTTACAACACCTTCAAATCTTCAAAATTCTACTAACTGTTTTCTACTTTCACCCTCTTCTTGTGCTTGCTTCTTTATCTTCTTTCTTTAAAACTCAATTGCAGTTATGGCAAAAACATCCAAAACGGCACCTCAAAAAGAGGGATCCACTTCTTCATCATGCCTGTCTAAGGGCAAATCAAGAACTCCTCCTAGCATCGAACAGTGTATCCCTGATCCCTTCGATACCATCTCCGATTTTACCATTGAGAAACCCCCTTCTACACCGGGCCGATGCGAGCCCATGTTTCAATATATAAGTGTTGTAACGTAATGACACGGCCGGTCGGTCCGAGAGTAATGGCCCTGTTTTCTCCGTTCCGGCTTCATTATTTGTGGTTCAGCTTCATTATGTTGTGTTAAATTGGTTGGCTCGGGTTCAGAGCGATTTTTGGAGAGAAATGAGACACTTAATTTCTTAACTTGGTTCAATAGTTGAAAAAGTCAACTGAGAGTTAACTTATAGGTAAAGGACCTCGGAATGTAGATTTCATGGCTCAGATAGCTTCGTTCGGCTATTTGGGACTTAGGAGTGTGTTCAAAATGTGGTTTTGATGTCCGATGTAGAATTAGGCTTGAATTGGCGAAAGTTAGTTTTTGGCCATTTCCGGTTGGCAGTGGAAAATAGGCTATTGGGTTCGGAATGGAATTTCGGAAGTTGGAGCAGGTTCATATTGTCATTTTGTATATGTGTGCAAATTTTTGTGTCATTCGGACGTGTTTTGGTTGGTTTCGACATCATTAGCAAAATTTAGAAATCTCAAAGTTCATAGGCTTGAATCCAATGTGATCTTGGTGTTTTGGGTGTTTCGAAGGCTCGACTAAGTTCGAATGAGGTTGTGGGACTTGTTGGTATTTTTGGTTGGGGTCCCGAGGGGCTCAGGGTGATTTCGGATAGCCATCCAGGGATTTAAAATTGGAAAATTGCAGGTGAAGCTGCTGGTGCTGGTGTAACCGCACCTGCGGATAGGGGACCGCAGGTTCGAGCCCGTAGAAGCAAACCCAAGACCGCAGATGTGGATTTTAGTGGGCAGGAGGAAGATCGCAGATGCGGAGCTGGGGCCGCACATGCGGAGTCGCAGGTGCGGAAATTTGATTGAGGGTGCGGAAATGTGCATTTAAGTGATTTTTTCGCAGGTGCGCACCTGGGGCCACAGGTGCGGGTCAGCAGGTACGAGAATTTGGCCGCAGGTGCGGAAATCCCTGGGCAGAACATATAAATAGGACCCTTAGCGGATTTTGGTCATTCATCCACCATTTTTGCACGCGTTGGAAGCTTTTTGAAGGGTTTAATTGAAGGTTCTTCGTGGAGGTAAGACTTTTGGACTTAAAACTCATTTATGTGTGATTTATGGACTGACTAGTGGTGAAATTTGTGGGAAATTAGTACAAAAATTGGGTAATTAGGGCTTGTAACTGGAGACCTTTAATTGGGGATTTGAGGGGCCATTTGAGGTCCGATTTTGAGATTCTTGGTATGTATAGACTCGTGGGAGGATGACGATTCTTGTGATGTGATTTTTATTGACTTCCGATACGTGGGCCCGGAGGTCGGGTTTGGCCAATTTCGAGATTTTTTGGTATATATTGGTTATTTTCGAGTGGGCTTTGTTCCCTTAGAGTATTTTGATGATATGAATCTATTTTTGAATAGATTCGGGGCGTGCTGAGGCCGAGTCGAGGGGAAAAGGTATCGCAGAGTAGATTTTTGTCCGGTTTGAGGTAAGTAATGACTGTAAATCTTGTCCTGAGGGTATGGAACCCTGGACTTAGTTTTTTCTCAGTATTATTGGAGTGGCGCACACGCTGGATGACGAGTGTGTGGCATGCACTGATTGGGGATTTGGACTTGGTCCTTCCCGTGGCACCTGTTGAGTTGCGTATTTACTTTTAAATCATATGTTAAATCGTGTTTTCAGACTATTGTTATATTTGGGTTGTAAGCCATGTTTGGGCCTTGTGCCGACTTGTTTAGACCCCTTGGGGGCTTTTACTGCTATTCCTCACTGTGTTGACTTATGATTTACACTCAGTCATATTATGTTTAACTGATATCGAAACTTAGCCTTATTTACACTATTTTGAGATATAAAATGATATTTTTGGGTCGAGTACCCCGTTTTACTGATAGCCCGAGTGGCTTTTTGAGAGTTTTGACTGAGTGAGGTCGAGGGCCTGATTGTGAGGATATGATATCCACGAGATGACTTGATATTAGCGATTGGGCTGTAAGAGCCCCACCGGAGTCTGTACACACCCCTAGTGAGCGCAGGTACCTACTGACTGCGAGTCCCGAGTGATTGGGAGGCATGAGTGACTGTGAGGTTGCACGAGGGGCTGATTATGAGTGACTGTGAGGTATGCCCGAGGGGCTGATTCTGACTGATGTTACGCCTGAGGGGCAGTTTCTTATTCATGATTTTTCCTGAGTGGCTACTTATGATTCATTTCATTTTTTTACACTAACTTCTTGGATATTTTTTTGAAATTGTTGGAAATTACACTTTTTAAAGGAGTTTTACTGAAATTGGCTTTTTTTAGCGTGATGATTTAATGTATTCACTGTTGGAAAGAAAGACTGTGCTTATTGTGAAATGATGATTTGACTTTATGTGTTTCTTACTGCTCAGACCTGCTTTTTTTTCATTACTATTGAGTTGGCGTACTCACATTACTCCCTGCATCTTGTGTGCGGATCCAGGTGCTAGGGCAGAGTGAGATGTGTATCTGTTCCAGAGACTTCCCGGAGATCTCGGGGTTGTATTAAATATTCAGTGCATCTTTATCTGTTTTAAAATTATTAAACGAAACCTTTATGGGTTGTGAGTTTAGTAATGACATAAATGAAATATTATTTACGATTTGAGTGTGGATTTGGCTAGCCTAGTTCCACGATAGGCGCTATCACGATTGATTTAGATTTGGGGTCGTGACAGGTAACCGATACAGAGAGGGTAAAACTAGATTGCCGTTGGGGGGAGGCAGCACAAGTAGAAATCCCCACGGCTGAAGAGAGCATAGTCACACATAAAACTGGCTTTCTCAGCGTATATACATACCCCTTCACTTTAGGCCCCGTAGATTCTTCTTCTCCACCGATAGACCCGGTGATTCTTGACTTCTGTAGTCAATACCGAGTGACACTCGGTCAGATCTATCCTTCTTTCTGGAGGATTGTATATATGATTCGATACATTTCTAACATGGTCGAGGGAATGACTTTCACCCTCTACCACTAGATCAGATTATATAGCCCTCGTCTCTTCTGATGGGGTCTAATTAAACTACACCGTCGATCTGCCAAGGCGTTCTTCGCCTACATCGACGAAGATAAAGATCGGGGATGGATGAGTTAATTTGTTAGAGTCAGAACCTCGGACGTCATCCCTGCTGATAGAATGATATTCCTGGAGGAATGGAACATGAAGCGTAAGTATCTCCACATTGAGTATCTCTTATCACCTCTTTTTCTTTTTCTAATATGACCTCTTTCTCTTTTGACTGATTTTCTGCTATTTGTGCAGCCACCGTTTGGTTCCCCGGCGTGGTCCAGGACCTTCCGAGATGGATCAAACTTTTGGAATCCTCCCTCCCATACAGCAAGCGCGTCTGGCGCGATTTGGTTAAAACACGGTGGCAGGCCAAGAACTATGGTACGCTCTCATTGTTGTCATTTCCTCATTCTCTGTAAGCACTCTCTATGGAGTTTGATACATCATGCCTGTGCAGGCCTTGGAAAAAACGTGTCAATGAGACCTCATCCTCCTTGTGAGGAAGAGGCTTCAAAGGCCGTCATGGATAAGAAAAGGAAGAGGGAGACATCAGCGATGTCTCTGAAATCCAAGAAAATGAACGCTCGGAAGCCTTAGACCGATGCTTCGGTCCTATCCTTGATGGCCGCTGAGAGCCTGCCTATCAATGATGAAGATGATGTTACCTGCCGTTTGGTACAAAGGGCAAAATGAAGTGTTGATGCTTCGAGAATTCGTTGGACGGATGTCTGCTGAATCAGAGGTGGCCGATGTGGACTCGCCTTGTGCTGAGGAGACCCTCGAAGAGGGTTTGAGTGAAGTCCCCGAGCCGCTCATTGGACATGGCACAATCCGTGTTGGTGAGCTCAAGGGGCTCGCTTCCAAAGCTTTTCGGGATCGAGAGGAAGCCCCGATGGAGGTTGACACTGCAGGCAGGTTTCAATCGAGCCCGTCCTTCTCTCCAGGGGAGATGCGAGATGCCCGGGATAGGAATGCCCTCGATTTGGGGACCTCTCGGGGAGAGGATGATTCCTTCAGAGATTACTTTGAAGGTGTTGAGAAGGAGACCGATATTGATACCCCCGTTGCTAGGAGGCCAAGAGGCTTCAAAAGTAGGTGACCTTCTTGATATAATATTCTATGCTTTGAATTTCTACTCTTGCTTTTCTAACTTTCTTCCTTTGTGTTGTATGTCAAGAAGCTGTATGACCAAACCTTACCCAAGCTGCAAGATGAGTTGACTCATCGTGGAGAGGAGCTTGAGAAGCTTACATCGGAATCAATCGAGATGGAGGCTCTATGCCCCCGAAAAGAGGAGGAGTTGATCAACCTCCGGGCAGGCTCGGAGAGGGCGCTCCAAGAGAGGGCCGATTTCATCGAGCAGGTACTCTGGCACCCATAATCTTATCTTTTATTTCCATACTTGGTGCTGATTAGCTTATCTTCTGTATCTTTCATATTAGGCAAAAAGATGCCCTAGTTGGGCAGCTCCGAGAGGATTTCATGGCCAAGGACGCTGAAATCCTTGAGCTGGCGCAACTGAATGATACCGTCGCTTCAGAGAGGGATATGCTTCGAGTGAAGCTATACTCGATTCAAGAACTTCTTTGAAGTGATCAAGAGGAGGCTATTGCGCTATCTGCAGCCAAGTATGAGGCCGATGAATTTGTCTCTTCGTACAAAAGGGACACTGCCGCTGCAAATGATCGGGCCAGGGAGATATCCGAGAAGGCTGAGCTAAAACTGGCTCGGGCAGTTGCACATGGTCGCTTGCAATCTAGGAGGCAAGCCTTTGAGGAAGCGAGTGCTAAAGGTGCCGATTTCTCTGCCGAAATTGAAGAAGCCAGGGCCTTGGAGGTAGAATCGGCAATTTCAACTACTTCAGACGAAGGCTCTGGAAGCGGCTCTGGAAGCAGTGAAAGCGAAGAGTAGATTTATCTGCTGTTTTGATTTTTCCCCTTTTTTTTGTACATGGGACCCTCGGGAGAGCTTTGTAAGATACCCTTGTAAATACATTTTTTGGAATAAAAAATATCTCACCGTTTCTTAATTTTCGAACTTTGCCCTGCGATGCTTATGCAAAAGTTGACCTTCAAGCTCTGGACTTGGCTTTTGAAGCCCGTTCTTGTATTAACAGAAACCCTCGGGATCGGACACCTTCTCGAGGCTAGGTTGACACGAGAGTTTCGATCCCTTGAACGCTGCATGACAGCGTCATTTATATGACATCACCGTGAAGTGACCGAGGTGGCCCCCGCAGTACATGTCCCCAAAAACTATAAAGACCTTGTCAGAATTAATTGGTCCTGAAAGTGAGTGAATAGCCGCCGCTTGTTCTCAATATATGTACACTTTCACTTCTTCTTCAGTTTAGGCCTTGCAACTTTGCAAAACTAGTTCTCTTTTTAACGTTCTCTTCCTTTTCTCAGCTTGCAAAATTCCTTGAGCTTTCTTCCTCTTTGTCTTTGTTCAAATGGTTATGGCTATCGTGCCCAAATACTCTCACCAAGAAGAGGGAAACTCTACCTCTTCTTCTTGCCCCGTCGGTGATACACCGCCGACATATGTCGAGTTAAACTCGAGTTGCTTTTCTTTGAAGAAAGAATTTGCACTAGAGAAATGTCAAGCAAGTTTGTATCTCTGGGTTTGAATCAGACTCTCCCTTATAGTCATATTCAAATCTAAGAAAAAATACATAAAACATATTGCCTTTCTTTCTGCTGAATCTGTAATTGTTTGTTAAAATCTGGTTGTTCATCTAGGTGTAATTATAACAGTAGAATTATCTCTTAGAGGCATCTGTGATTAATTCTATATCCCTGAAGTCATAATGGAGTCATTAGCTAGCATTAAAGGGTAAGTGAATCTAACCCTTTAAATGGTCAAATTCACCCCCATAAGATGCTTATATATGTTGGTTTGGACGACTTAGATCGTAGGTCACTATGGGAGCAGAATGTAAAGAGTCGAATCTGATATCTGTAATGATCAGAGTCATTCTTTTACAGTGCATATGAGTTCTGTATGGTCTAGTTGGGACGGAAAACTGAAGAATACATATCATAAAAGCATGAAAGCTGTTGGCTTTCACAGGAGCATCAACTAATCTTGTTCTTTTATTTTCTTCTTATTATTAGAATTTGTATATTTAATTAAGAACAATGTAATAGCGTAATTACAACTTTTTTTTTATACTTTTAATTGTATTAAGGACTGGACTGTACACTTAATTTCAGTTTTATTCATGTTTTTCCTAAAATTCGAATTTATATTCGTTCTATTCTGAAAACGACATTAGGCAAAGAACACATGCGAAATCTGTAAAAAATACTTCGCTGGATATCGAGAAATGATTGTCTCAAAATTCAGTTAGAGTTTCAACATAAAGTGAGTAGATTATCTTCAGTCTATTTTGTGTCTTATAAATCTGCGAAAAACCAATATATACATGTGTAAATTTTAATCCTTTAGAAACATGAGATTAGTTTGTTTTAAATTGATAAGAATCACTATCTCAAGAGTAATAAGACTGCATGTGGTTCGATCTTTTTGCTAGAAATTATAAAATGTTCTGAAAGTAGCATGATTTTGCCTTGCCAATCCATTTCAGAATTGATGAGTGTTTTAGATTTATGTTTAGGCTGCCTAAAAATGGAAAACCAGAAAATCCGTTGTGTTATGCTCCTAAGTGTATGTATGAATGAACATGTTTTTTTTATTACCATATTTCCTATTTATTCATCAAACTGAAAAGTAAAGATCATTAAGACTTATTTGGATTTCCTAAAATAGTGACCTCCCTATAAATTGGCCACAATTACGATTTACCAAAAGAGTTAAATGATAACTTCGGCTAAATATGGCCATAGCCCAAGATTTGTGTCCTTTAGAATTTAAGCTTAAATAATCTTCCGCATATCCTTTAGGTTGACAAATACATATTTAGGTTGAAATTTTGAAAAAAATCAACTATTATCTCAAATTACCATAAACTACACTCGCGAGTGGCAACTCATGCCCCCGACCCTCACTCCAAACAACTAATAAAATTCATATAGCAACCACGGGCGCATTTCATGTGACGTGATTTCCATGTGTTCAAAAACAACAAGTGTACACCATCGTAACTTGTCCAAGATAAATCCATAAACGTCCTAATTGATTTTAAAACTAAAATGTTCTTTCAAATAGAAAACATAAAGAATAATCAAACATCTCCTCAAATAGGCACTTTAAAACTGTCATGACCATAGTCTTGACTACGTAATCTACACTCGGGTGCGACAACTCATGTCCCCGTTTTCAACTTCAAATTATAATAAAAATCATATGTTGTAATTGCGGGTTCATTTCATGTGGCACAGTTATAATGTGTCCAGCAACAAGCAAGTGCACGCCATCGTGACTTGTTTCAAGATAAATCCATAAAAACGACTAAAAAGGTAAAAAAGGCTAAAAGGCACAATAGGTTTAAAACATGTAAACAATCAGATAATATAGGCCAAATATTAATAGTAAGCGACCGTGATAGAACCACGGAATTCGGAAATGCCTAACACCTTCTCTCGAGTTAACAGAATTCCTTACTCGGATTTCTGGTCGCAGACAAATTAAAGTAGAGTCAAAATTTCCTCGGTTTGGGATTTAAAAATAAAACGGTGTCCCGGAGCATCGTCAAAAATCCGGGTGGCGACTCTGAAAACTAAAATAAATCCCAAATCTGAATAATGTCACTTAAAGTGGAAAAACTCCCTTATTACCCCTTCATTAATACGGGGGTGAAAAAGGAGGTGTGACAACTCTGGCGATTCTACTGGGGACTATCGAACCCAGAATCTCTGGTTCAGGGTTCAAGAATTTGAGCTTAGAATAGCTATTATATTTGGCTTTCATAATTACCCGATTTTTACATGTTTAAACCTAATGTGCTAAATGCCTTTTTTTACCGCTTTGATATTATCTGAATTGGATATAAACTGTGCCGAAACCCCTCTTCTCTCTGAGTCTTCTAAATCATCTGGGAAGTGTGCACTTCGTGTGACTTATTTTGTGTTAGAGTCATATCCAAATTTTAGAACGAGGTACGGACAAGTTGCAAATCCGGTGATGCTTCTGTATTCCCGGTACGTTTCCCCCCTCCGCTCGAGCTGTCTGCTCGGGTAAGCCTGGTCTAGAACAAAACCCCCGGATTTAAATTTAGTATAACATAGCCTCATGCCGGATCCCTAGTAGGAGCGATTATTTGCATCAAGTGCATTTGACTTAGGGGACTCAACACAGGAGTTGGGTCCGTCTAGGACAGGTGTACCCCAAAAATAAAAAACTACCCTGATGCATCTTACCTGCTACATATGCATTTATTTGTTTCAGCTCGTGTATTGACCGGCTAACCAAAAAAAACAAAAAAACAAACAGAAAACCAAGAGGGAGGTAGAATAGAAATTCACCCTGTTTTGAAAATCCTCGTATTTATCCCGAAACTCTGCCAAAATTTATGAAAAATAACATTCCAAAACAAAATGAGTAGGTGTATATTTTTAATCAGTCATGATTTTTCCGAACTACGCATTGTTTGATTCTCACGGGTGTGGGATACGTAGGCAACCCTCATCGGGTCCAACCCTATTTTTCAAAATCAAAGGATATAGCCCTAAATAAAATTAGGCGACGCCATTATAGCCTGATTGCCCAAGTGGGGCACCGGAAGGTCGTTTTTGCAAAAGTGGCCGCCTGTGGTTTGTCTTTAAATTTCGACCCAATTTGCAAACACGACCTTGAAAAGCTTCCTACCCGTAGTATTGAATGGCCGTATTCGCAAAGATGGTCTATTTTTCTTTATTACAAAACCCTTTGAAAAAATAACACTTTTAAATTTTTTCTGTGGTTTTAATCAAAAAAAGAATGTGCAGGATGAATACAGTTGAAAACATTCCCTTCAGGGTAGTCAAGGAAATACCTTTAGGACTATATGTGGTGGATCGACTTGGGGTAAGCTAGTAGAAAGTCTGTTACGAAAGCTTTAGGGGGACTTACTAGTCTTCTAAAAATCAAGCCGAGGTTGGACATCGTCGAGGCTCTAGTACCGTTTTGGGATCCCGCCCACAACGTGTTCCACTTTTCAGGATTTGAATTGACTCCCACGCTAGAGGAAATAGCAGGGTATGCTGGTCTCAATGAAAATCTTAGAAGTCGGTACCCAGTGGCACCCAGGGCGGTGACTCCACATAAGTTTTTGGATATGTTGAACATTAGTCGGGACGTCCAAGACCCACACCTGTCCGAAGGTTTCTACACTTTTTATTTTCTTTACAAACATTATGGAGATCCCCAGGGTTATGAGGCTAACAACACTGGTCTAACTCACAAAGATCAGGCTAAATGGGAAGCCCGCCGGGGGCTAGCTTTCGTGGTAGCATTCTTGGGCACCTTGATTTGCCCAAGAAGTGACGAATGCATAGATATCGGGCTTGTGGGAATGGCATATTTCATGATGATAAAATCCAATGGCATACTTATACCGATGGTCTTAGCCGAGATTTACCGTGCTCTGACAGTTTGCCAATCTGGGGGAAAGTTCTTTGAGGGGTGAAACCTGCTTCTACAAATCTAGTTGATCGAGCACCTCTGTCACCGCCCAGGCTACATGAACTACGACTTAACCTTTTTGAATTGCATCGAGGAACATGGTACTCGGGTAAAGGGCCAGAAATTTCCCGAGGGGACGGAAGCCTGGCACTCACACTTGAGTTCATTGACTGCCGACCAAATCGAGTGGACGTTCGGGTGGCTCCCTGTCGGCGAGGTTATCAATATGTCTGCTGAGGTTTGCTATCTCCTGTTAATGGGCCTGCGAAGCATTCAACCATATGCCCCACACTGGGTCTTACGCCAGTTGGGAAGACAACAGGGTGTTCTCCATGAAGAGGACTTAAGTCAACAAGCCATTGAGTTATGCCCTCGAGCTGCATTTCCTGAAGGCAGGGTCCATCAAATCTGGAACGAGTGCAGGTTCTTAGAACTCAAACTCGGGTGAGAAATTTATCTAAAGGGGAAGTGGAGCCCGCCTACACTTTTTGGTATGGCATAAGAGGCAGGGAGAATCAAGAGCAAGAACGACCCGCAAAGAGACCCCACGTGCAACAATTCACCGAGAAAACACAAGAGCATTGTGCTTGGTTAGAAAAGGAAAACAACTACCAAGCTACCATAAGCAAGTTGGAAGCCCAGGTCAGGGAAATCAAATTTGAAAACATTCGACATACTTCCACAATTGAAGGGGAGAACAATAGGTTAACCCAAAAAAATGAAGTTCTCCAGGCCCAGATACAGGAATTAAAAACAGCTGATGAGAACCCAGAGAGAAGCAAAACTAATGTAAGGCTTATCAATAATCTGAGGCATAAAATGTGCAGCTATGGGAATGATCTAGACAAAGTTGAAGAAGAACTGGCCGGAGTTCGGGCAAGATTAACAAGAAGTGCAGAGGAAAGAACAGAGTTTGTCTAGAGACTAGAAAGGAAATATGACCAAGAAGTCATAGGCTTGAAGGAAAAGCTGGCCGTCCTCGAGAACGAAATGGCCAAATAGGCAAAAAGATTTAAGACAGAGAGGGAACAGTGCTATGCCATGATGGCTCAGTTGGAAAAAGAGTTGCAACAATGGCAAGAGCAGAGTCACAAAAACGCCCAGACTATAGAGGCGAGATCCCAGCAAATCGGGTGCCTACTTCAGGAAAAAGGTATCATCAGGCGAAGGGTCCGAGAGATAGCTGACTACATCGTCACCAAATTCCAGGAATGCAAATATATGACTCGGACCACCTTTTTCTCAGCGGTTATGATCTTCGTCCACAAGATAATGGGCGACCTTTAATGCCTCCAGCAAGACATAGCATGCAGGCCCATGGCAAGGCCGATTGATGCCCCACCAGCCCCTGGAGAAACGAAAGCACTGATGTATTTTTGATGTTTTTCGAGTATGTATTTCATTTTTCTAGTTGTAGTCACGTCTGAGTCCACAGTAGTTTTTATATTTTAGAAAATATATGTCGAGTCTGTTTTGCAAATTTTGAAATTCCAAAAGTGGGCTACAAGTTTTCTGTAATCAGAAGTGTTTTATTTAATGAATGAAAATTTTAGAATGAAACTTTTAGAAAAAATATGTATTTCTTTCCTTCGGTATTGTCGCATGAACTACGTGATGATCTGATTCACGTGGCGCCGTGATACGTAGGCAATCCACATAGGATTCGATCATAACCATAAGAAAAGAAACCGAGCGAGGAATAAAAGAGCGGAAACAATAACAAAGGGAAGGAAAGTTCAAAACCCAGAAATAAAGCCGGGATGAAGTACACGACTGATGTGTGGCTAGAATTCATGGTTTAACACGTTATATGCCTTACATTTTATGTGCGTTAATGATAAAAATACACTTTGTATGTGCATAATGGAGTCTATTTCATCTGTAGGTGAATTGGAGATGGAATCCGAGCTAAATGGATGCAAAATCGTCAAAAATACTCTCAAGAGGCGAAGAGGAGTGCACCGGGCTATAGCCGGGCGTTTGAGCCTTAAGGCAAGGCCTGGACTGGATTTATCCAGGCGTTTGAGCCTTAAAGCCAGGCCTAGCCTTACTTTATCCAGGCGTTAGAGCCATAACGCCTGTCCTGGCTTGGCTTTATCCAGGCGTTTGAGCTTAAGGCCAGGCCTAGCCTGGCTTTATCCAGGCGTTAGAGTCATAACGCCAGGCCTGGCCTGGCTTTATCCAGGCGTTTGGGCCATAAAGCCAGGTCCCTGATCTGGTCCAATCCGAGTTTTGAAGATTTTAAGTGTTTCCCGGTTTGAGTAGAAGTCTCCTACACATTTAGGGTTTGTCCCAAACATATAAATAGACCCAAAAACACAACTTGAAAGAAGGGGAAGCCATTGAAGTGAAGAAAAACCTGTGGATTACTACTCAGTAAAGCAAACATTGATTTTTATAGCTTTTTTTTATTATTTTGTAGTTCAATTATACAAGTTATTTTAGAATTGATTCTTATGCATAGGAGTAGCTAATTTTCTTAATCTAGGGTTTTGGTGGAACCCATTGGGGGATAAACTTATGGTGATATTAGTATAGTTTGGTTGATTGTTCATCTCTATTTGTTAAACTACGTTCTTCTTGTAG
Source organism: Nicotiana knightiana (assembly GCA_005239525.1). Classification (NCBI taxonomy): domain Eukaryota; kingdom Viridiplantae; phylum Streptophyta; class Magnoliopsida; order Solanales; family Solanaceae; genus Nicotiana; species Nicotiana knightiana. The sequence goes on from ML420361.1 coordinate 122,965, forward strand.
TTAATTGAATGGCCATCAATTAGCTGTGCCTATTTAGTATGTATCTACTTGAGAGAGAGAGTTCATATTTAGGTAATTGTTTGAACAACACCACTCCCGGAGTATAGACGAAAGTCATAACCAAGGGTTTAGAAGTTGGATTAGAAATAACGATACTTCGGGTGCAATCTAAAGTGAACTGTAATGCAATCTAGCTAGCGTAACTTGAGAGAGTGCGTCTAGTAAATTATCATAATTACTTGAGAGAGATTTATGGTAGATAGAGTGTTCATGATTAATAGAGATAATTAATCAAGTTATATGAAATATCCGAGAAGTAAGTTCACCAACGAGGGAAATGATAACCTTAGACCTTTATCATAATTGTTTAGCACACATTGTTAGTAATTGTTAGTTATTATTATTTTCAGTAGAATTAGTAAAACATCACAAATATATATTCAAAAAGTCTTGAGAAAATTGATTAAGTAAAAGTTTCGTATTCTGACGGCTTGCTTGATACGTAAATTCCCTGTGGGATCAACTCTGGGCGTAATACCCCGGATTATATTTGCAACGCCCGTTTAGTCTTTCTATAAGACAGAGTTGAGCGTGATCAACGACTATTGAAAAAACGTATAGAAAAGCATTTAAATTGCTCAGGTGCATTGCATACCCCAAACATGCGATTGCCTATGTGATAAATATTTCAACCTAACATTTTGTTGGTTCAATCTAAAAGGTATTTTTAGGTGGTTGGTTTTGCGGTACCCTGGCTTCCCATCCTTACTTCACTAGATCAAAATGGAGCATAGAAATGACGTCTGAAAGTCACTTCCCAATCGTCAAATCTTCCGTGGAAGACCTAAATCCAGCCATCCCAACGTCTGAGTCAGCAACAACTGAAGAGAACAGGACTCGGCGTTGCCGCATGCTGGAAATGTGGGACGCATGGTCCAATGGTAGGCAACCACCCAGTACCATCCCGGGTTTCCTAGAAATAATTCCCAGGGACGGCGGGACATCCAACACCCCCATAAGCTACCCAGCCATGCCGTTTGGATATCAAACTATGTCGGCTCACTGTGCCGGAAGGCCTTCTGAGGTTCGCCCCCAGGCCCTGTTTTCCAGTGTGCTTCCAATATCTTCACCGCACCACCAATCTCTGCCACGACTCTGCCAACTATCTCTGGACCAAGTTTCGAGCCGCCAGCATTCACATTCCAAACACCTTCGTCCATCTGGATACCACTCATATTACTCCCAATGCATATCCCCAACAACCTCAGCTTGAGGTCACTTTGGGACAAGATAAGAAAAGCTTCGAGCACGAAGAAATAACTCGGAAAATGAAGAGTATTGAACAGAGCCTCAAGAATATATAGGGGATGAGCGGGCAGAAAAGCGTCTCCTATGCAGATTTGTGCATGTTCCCGCACGTCCACTTCCCTCGTGGGTTTAAAACCCCCAAGTTCGAAAAATATGACGGACATGGGGACCCTATAGCTCATCTGAAAAGGTACTGTAACCAGCTCCGGGGGGCAGGTGGGAAAGAGGAACTTCTCATGGCATATTTTGGAGAAAGCTTGACGGAAATTGCATTAGATGGTACATGGACCAGGATATATCCCGCTGGCACATATGGGATGACCTGGCACGGGACTTTGTCTGGCAATTCCAATACAATGTGGACATCGCTCCCGATAGGAACTCACTATCCAATCTAAAAAAGAAACCCTCAGAGACTTTCAGAGAGTACGCCATCAAATGGCTCTAGCAGGCCTCCAGGGTCAAACCTCTGATGGATGAGGTTGAAATGGTCAGCGTAATTTTACAAGCACAGGAAGCGGATTACTTCCAAAATATGATGTCCACTATAGGCAAACCATTTGCGGAAGCAATCAAAATTGGAGAGATGGTGGAGAATGGTCTAAAAACTGGTCGTATCCTGAGCCAATCTAACATAAGAGCAACCTATCAAGCCATCCAAAGCGGATCCGGGAGTGCAGCCAACAGAAAGAAGAAAGAAGAAGGGGCCATGACGGTTTCAGATGTCAGGAAGCCTCGACAATACCCACGTCTATTTCCCAAAGCTTCCCAACATTACTATCCTCACCAAGACGCAGCTTACGCTATGACCCCTCTTCCCTATGCGGTAATGAACTCTCAACCACATCCCAGGCCGCAACAACAATACAATCAGAATAGAGCTCCACCTCCGAGAAACAACCATCTTCCCCCAGCTCCATATAATCCACGCCCTCACCAAAACTACCCGTACAACACCTACCCCCGTGAACCACCAAGGAAACCCAACTTCACTCCTATCGGGGAGCCGTATTCAAGCCTCTTCCCAAAATTAGTCCAGATGGGGCTTCTACAACCCGTACCTCCGACCAGGCAAAACCCAGCATCAGCATCATACAAGCCGGGAACCAATTGTGCCTACCATTCCGGAGCAGGAGGGCATGACACGGAGGAGTGTTGGACCCTCAAAAGGGTCGTGGAAAGCCTTATAGAACAAAAGAAAGTGGTGTTAAGGGACGAAGAAGCTCCCAATGTGATGAACAATTCACTGCCCACTCACAATCATGGTCCCGTCATTGGCATGATTTGCGAGGACCAAGATTTTGATCCAGCTCTAAGGGCCATCATTGCCATCGCAGATATGGAAAGAAAGCCCAAGGCGACACCCAAACCAATCAAGGAGATGAAGAAGAGTAACCCCGTCCCCCAGGTCACGAAAAAGGCTGAGACTGAAACAAATAGGGGACCCTCTAAAGACGCTGTCCTTTACATCCCCAAGGCACACAGGATGGAACAAAGAGTGTTGAGCCCTCCCAGAAGGTTACAATTCAACAAGGCAATAATGAATGGCCCAAAAATGTACGTGCCAAAAGGGACGGATGTGGCGCGGGGGCAAATAATTTCACCAAGGCTAAATGAGCCCGTGGTTATTAGCCGCGCGTCGCAAACTCCCATGAAGAATACTACTGCCGTCCCCTGGAATTACCGTATGACGGTGGTGACGTACCAAGGGAAAAAGATTACTGGGGAAACAGGCGATATAAACTCATCAGAGAAATACCTCGACCTGGAAGAACTAAACAAAAGCAAGCTGAAACGCTTTCCACCTAAAAGGCCAATCAGTGCCGGAGAGGCAGAAGAATTCTTCAAGAATATGAAAACCGCTGAATACGCCATAATCGAGGAGCTCAGAAAGTCCCCCACTCAGGTCTCACTTTTATCCTTGTTGGTAAATTCAAACGAGCATCAGAAAATCCTAATCAAAACCCTTAACGAAGTATACGTTCCGGCCAACACCACAGTTGAGCAAATGGAAAGAATGGAAGAACGATATTTTGAAGTCAATCGAATCTCATTTAGCAAGAATGACTTGCCCCCGGAAGGATCTGCCCACAACAAAGCTCTCCACCTAACTGTTAAATGTGAAGGTTACTATGTGAAAAGGGTTATGATGGACGGTGGATCTGGGGTTGATATTTGTCCTCTATCGACCCTACAAAGAATGGAGATTCGGCCTGATTGTGTGTGTCCGTGCATTCGATGGTATCAAGGGAGACACGATCGGGGAGATTGATTTGGTCTTGACAATCGGCCCTGTAGATTTTGAAGTGACATTCCAGGTCATGGATATGGATACTTCCTACAATTATCTCTTGGGAAGGCCTTGGATCCATGCAGCAGGGGCAGTGAAATCTACTCTCCACCAGATGGTTAAGTTTGAATATGAGGACCAGGAAATTGTGGTCCATGGGGAAGACGAGCAATCTATTTACAGGGACCCATCAACCCCATGCCTGGAAGCAAGAGAGGGAAGCGAACACATAGTCTACCAGGCTTTCGAGATTGTGGTTGCAGACCAGCATGAGGAAGGAACCCCGTGGCCTCAACCCTTCCTATCAAACGCATGGGTACACACCTGGAAAAGGGCTCGGAGTGTCCTTGCAAGGCATTAAAGAACCCATCACTTTGCCTACCAATAAAAAGTTTTTTGGCATAGGGTTTCAAGCTACTCCCGACGATGAACAATGGACTGGCCAACGAGAAAAATGGTTGGGTATTGCCTCAGCCGATCCCACACATCACTGCATAATTTGTCAAGCCAAAATATGTGGAGGAAGAGGAAGAGGCTTTCACGGACGAAGAAATAGAAGAAACATGCGGAGCAATAAGGTAGATGTTGTATGAGGCCCATATGGTCCAACCAAGAGAAGGCTCCAACACTGCCGAAGTACAGTATATGGGGCCTAACTCCAAGTTGCAAAACTGGAAGGCTACTCCATTCCCCGTCAGGCGGGAGTCCCGGTAGTTCAGCTTTTTCCATCCTTTCTGCACTATGAGTTATTTCAGGGTGTAACTCAAGTTTTTTTTAAATTCTTGCCTTTAAATTGCGATGTAAACCCTACTATGTTCAAATTCAATGAAATGAAATCAAAATTTCATCGTCTATTATTCTTTCTGATTTTTATTTACTTTTCTTATTTTTCAGTCCTAATAATGCGGCTTTAAAAAACATGACATGCTTGCGGACTTCATTCTCTGATCTTAATACGCCGTCTAACCTCGAAATAATGAATCAAGAACTGGAATATGACGAAGAAGAGGATTTTAGGGAAATAAATCGAGAATTGGAACAGTTCGAGAATAAGCCTAAGCCAAACTTAAACGAAACGGAACCCGTTAACTTGGGCAATGAAGAAGAGATTCGAGAAACCATGATAAGCGTCCACACGGATGAAAAGACTAGAGATGCCTTGATTCAACTCCTATTTGAATTCAAAGACGTGTTTGCTTGGTCCTACGACGACATTCCCGGACTATGTATGGACTTAGTGGTACACAAATTTCCAACCTACCCTGGTCATCCATCTATCCAACAAAAGTAGAGGAAATTTAAAACAGACATGAGTGACAAGATCAAAGAAGAGGTCACTAAACAACTAAAGGATGGAGTAATCTGAGTGGTCCAATACACCACCTGGCAGGCCAATGTGGTTCCGGTGCCTAAAAAGGACGGAAAGGTCCGAGTATGTGTCGACTATCAAGATCTAAATAGAGCAAGTCCCAAAGATAATTTTCCACTGCCAAACATACATATCCTAGTTGACAATTGTGCCAAACATGAGGTACAGTATTTTGTCGATTTTTATGCCGGATATCACCAGGTGTTGATGGATGAAGAGGATGCAGAAAAGACAGCCTTCACTACACCCTGGGGAACATACTGTTACCGGGTCATGCAGTTTGGTTTAAAGAACACTAGGGCAACTTATATGAGGGACATGACCGCCATATTTCACGACATGATGCATCAGGAGATTGAGGTGTACATGGATGACATGATCATTAAGTCCAGAACCCAAAGTAACCACGTGCAGCATTTGAGGAAATTCTTCGAACGCCTGTGCAAATATGATTTGAAATTAAACCCAGCCAAATGCGCTTTCAGAGTTCCATCCGGAAAATTACTGGGATTTATAGTCAGTCGACGGGGCATTGAGCTGGACCCAACAAAGATAAAATCTATTCGGGATCTCCCACCCCCAAGAACCAAGAAGGAAGTCATGAGTCTGTTGGGTAGGTTGAATTACATCAGCAGGTTCATCGCTCAGTTGACCTCCACATGCGAGCCTATATTCAAGCTGTTGAAAAAGGATGCAGCCATCAAATGGACAGACGAGTGCCAGGACGCTTTTGACAAGATCAATGAATATCTATCAAATCCTCCAGTGTTAGACCCACCAGAACCAGGGAGACCTCTGTTCCTATACCTGACGATGCTAGAAAATTCCTTTGGTTGTGTTCTCGGGCAACACGATACAACCGGGAAGAAAGAGCAGGCCATTTATTACTTAAGTTAGAAGTTCACAAGCTATGAGGCCAAGTATTCTCAGATGGAAAGGACTTGATTTGCTCTAAATTGGGTTGCTCAGAAGCTCCGACATTATTTATTGGCTTATACCACCTACCTCATCACGAGGCTGAAACCTTTGAAGTACATATTCCAAAAGCCAATGCCCACCGGGTCGATATTGTCTATGTCACTCACACAGCTATGAAAGCTCAAGCATTGGCCGATCATCTAGCTGAAAATCCGGTTGATGATGAATACCAACCCTTGAGCACTTATTTTCCGGATGAAGAAATCAACTCCATCAAAATAATCTCGGAAGGCAATGACACCTGGAAAATGTTGTTCGACGGAGCAGCCAATGCGAAAGGTATTGGAATAGGGGCAATCTTGATTTCACCCATAGGAAAACACTACCCTGCCATGGCCCGCCTCCGTTTCTTCTGCACAAACAATACTGTCGAATATGAAGCTTGTATAATGGGCATGAACATGGCCATTGACATGGATGTAGAAGGGTTGTTGGGGACTCCAATTTGATCATTAAGCAGGCTCAGGGAGAGTGGGACACTCGAGATGTTAAAGTACTTCCCTACAAAGAGCATATGGAGAATCTTAGTAAGCGATTCAAAGCCGTCGCGTACAAATATATTCCTCGGTGCCACAATGAGTTAGCCAATGCGCTGGCCACCCTAGCTGCAATGCTGCCCTATCTGTGAAATGTTCACATAGACCCATTGGAGATCCAAGTCAAGGAAAGACATGGTTATTGCAACACGGTCGAAGTAGAACCCGATGTCCAACCATGGTATCATGATATTAAAATATTTTTTAAGACAAGAGAATATCCCGAGCAGGCCAACAGAGACCAAAGGAGAACCATCCGAAGGCTCGCCAACATTTTCTTCCTAAGTGGGGAAGTACTGTATAAAAGGACTCCCGATCTAAATCTGTTAAGATGTGTAAAGAAGTCGAAAGGATCATGGGCGAGGTCCATTTAGAAGTATGTGGTCCCCATATGAATGTGTACGTCCTCGCAAAGAAAATCTTGCGGGATGGATATTATTAGATGACCATGGATAAAGATTGTTTCGGTTTCGTCCGAAAGTGCCATAAGTGTCAAATACATGGCGACCTAATCCATGCACCACCATCAGAACTGCATCCTATGTCGGCACCCTGGCAATCTGTTTCCTGGGGAATGGATGTCATTGGGCCAATCGAGCCAAGGGCCTCAAACGGGCACAAATTCATTTTGGTTGCTATCGACTATTTCACAAAATGGGTCGAGGCCGTTACGTTCAAAATGGTCACTAAGAAAGTGGTGGTGGATTTCGTGCATGCTAATATCATCTGTCGTTTTGGTATCCCAAAAACTATCATTACCGCTAATGCCGTGAATCTAAACAGTAACTTGATGAGGGAGGTATGTGAATAGTTCCAGATAACACACCGCAACTCGACCCCTTACCGACTCAAAGCCAATGGCGCCGTTGAAGCAGCAAACAAAAAAATCAAGAAAATTCTCACGAAAATGATTCAAACTTCCAGGCAATGGCATGAAAAGCTGCCTTTTGCATTGTTAGGATATCGCATGACCGTGCACACATCGGTTGGAGCTACCCCTTACCTATTGGTTTATGGAACTGAAGCCGTAATACCCACAGAAGTCAAAATTCCATCCCTTCGGATTATTGTCAAAGCAGAAATTGAGGACAATGAGTGGGTCAAGACCCAACTGGAGCAATTAACTATGATTGATGAGAAAAGATTGGTCGCGGTGTGCCATGGACAATTATACCAGCAAAGAATGGCCCGCACTTACAATAAGAAAGTGCGACCTAGGAACTTCGAAGTAGGGAAACTCATTTTAAGACGTATCTTGCCGCACCACGAAGAAGCGAAAGGAAAATTTGCCCCAAACTGGAAAGGTCCATACATAATAAGGAAATTGCTACCAAAAGGAGCTTTACACCTGGGGGACATCGAAGGAAATGACCCCGAAACGGCTGTCAATGCAGATTCCGGCAAAAGGTACTATGTTTGATCCTCCATATATATTTTCAAATGTTCTCCGGTTGGGATGACGAAGGCTTTCATTCTCGCTACCCAAACACCATTAACCCTTTTGCAAACCCTTTGAGCCGGTTACTCTTCTTTGATTACCCTCTTTGGAACCCGAAAGTGTTATTGGAAAACAAAAAAAANATTCTCGCTACCCAAACACCATTAACCCTTTTGCAAACCCTTTGAGCCGGTTACTCTTCTTTGATTACCCTCTTTGGAACCCGAACGTGTTATTGGAAAACAAAAAAAAAAGAGATGTTGAAAAAAAATGATGAAACCAAAAAAAAATAAATTGTTCCCTGAACTATTTTCGACTTGATTCCAAAATGATACGTAGGCAGCCTCTCCCTGGGGTTCAGTCAGGCCTAAATAAAAATCCACATTTCCCCAAGAATTTAAGTTGGGGCAGATATTATAATATGTTTAGTGATAATTCCGCCGAAAAGGTTCCAAAGTTGTAATTCAATTCAAATTCTTCTCACCAAAACCCTATTTCAGTCTTTCCGATCAATTGGTAAACATGCTTAAAGTTGGAGGATACAGTGTCGAATCTGGTGCAAGCAAATGAGAGAGTCTTATCGGTGAAAACCCACACGGGCACTGTGAGGCGACGATAAGCAGAGAAATTAAAAATGAGAGTCTTGTTAGTTAAAACTCGCAAAGAGCACTACAAGGCGATGGTGATAAGAGAAATGAGAGAGGTTAGTTGGTGAAACCTACAAAGGGCGCTACTGATCGAAAAGGATAATTGGTCACTGACATGGACACAGTCCGGGGTTTCTCAATCTCGAGGTAATAATTGTGATGAATTTCTGAGAGTCGGGCGATTTACACGGATCAGCCATCCAGTCCAAAGGGCATGTCATGTTCATTGAAGTCTTCATACACTCCAGATAAGTCCTTCTTTCCTTTCCCCGAAAGGGACGCCTCTTGTTTAAATTCGTTGTCCATTATGTCGTTTATTTTTCTTTTGAATCCCTTTCGGTCTAACTCTGTCCCTAAAATAAGGCAAATAATAGATGGCAAGACTGATTTACAGGGCTCTCATTTGACGCGGGTCAATATGCAAAAGGCACCCAGCCACGTCAGGGGCATCAAGTTGGTCCCGACTGGCCACAATGGCCGATGATTCAAACTCAAAACCTTGAAAGGAGAAAATCAAATTGAAGTGCCTATAAAGGCGAATGAAGTTGAAAGGTTGAGCACCGCGTGGCTAACCATCTTCGCTAGGCTTGAAAAGCCAAAGTATTCCAAATGATTTAAAGTTACAATTGGAAGAAAAGTCATAAGTGAAAAGCCAATAAAGGCGAAATAAAGTTGGAAAGGTTAAGTACCACACGACTAACTGTCGCAGCAGAATTTGAGGAGCCAACCCCCCCTCGATACTCTGGAAATCCAAAAGAAAAGCAAGTGAAAAGCCTACAAAGGCAAAACAAAGTCAGGATACTGGATCCCACGTGACCAATTGCCATCCAGAAAGACAAGGTCCCCGAGATTAGAGATGAAACCCAATCCCCAACAAACAAGCAAGTGTTTGAGGTCTTCATCAAAAGAACTGAGGTGAAGCAGTTGAAATTCAAGGCCGCAAAACCAGCCACCATTTCAAACTAATGAATTGTTCTTTGTTTGAAAAATTTGAAACAGATGCAAACTCGAAAGCAACCATGCAACAAGCAGGTGCAACCAAAAGAAATTGCGCAAGGGATAGAAGGAGCTCTGGAGCATTGACTCCAAAGAAAGGGAAGTTTTCTCCAAGAAATCTTTTTTCGCATGTATAAAAATTAAAAAAATTAAAAAAAGAAGAAGAAGAAGAAGAGATGAAGAATTGAAGCTGAAAATAACTCAAAGTAGTATGGGGCCTCCAATCCCCAATTACACTTTTTCCCGACGCAGGGTATACACTCCCGTAGTCGATGCCAATCAAGGGTATACACTCCCTGGTTGATGTTTTCTTTTCCAATCAAGGGTATACACTCCCTGGTTGATGCTTTCTTTTCCA
>ML420361.1:133085-230546 GCA_005239525.1 Nicotiana knightiana
TCCCGACTGGCCACAATGGCCGATGATTCAAACTCAAAACCTTGAAAGGAGAAAATCAAATTGAAGTGCCTATAAAGGCGAATGAAGTTGAAAGGTTGAGCACCGCGTGGCTAACCATCTTCGCTAGGCTTGAAAAGCCAAAGTATTCCAAATGATTTAAAGTTACAATTGGAAGAAAAGTCATAAGTGAAAAGCCAATAAAGGCGAAATAAAGTTGGAAAGGTTAAGTACCACACGACTAACTGTCGCAGCAGAATTTGAGGAGCCAACCCCCCCTCGATACTCTGGAAATCCAAAAGAAAAGCAAGTGAAAAGCCTACAAAGGCAAAACAAAGTCAGGATACTGGATCCCACGTGACCAATTGCCATCCAGAAAGACAAGGTCCCCGAGATTAGAGATGAAACCCAATCCCCAACAAACAAGCAAGTGTTTGAGGTCTTCATCAAAAGAACTGAGGTGAAGCAGTTGAAATTCAAGGCCGCAAAACCAGCCACCATTTCAAACTAATGAATTGTTCTTTGTTTGAAAAATTTGAAACAGATGCAAACTCGAAAGCAACCATGCAACAAGCAGGTGCAACCAAAAGAAATTGCGCAAGGGATAGAAGGAGCTCTGGAGCATTGACTCCAAAGAAAGGGAAGTTTTCTCCAAGAAATCTTTTTTCGCATGTATAAAAATTAAAAAAATTAAAAAAAGAAGAAGAAGAAGAAGAGATGAAGAATTGAAGCTGAAAATAACTCAAAGTAGTATGGGGCCTCCAATCCCCAATTACACTTTTTCCCGACGCAGGGTATACACTCCCGTAGTCGATGCCAATCAAGGGTATACACTCCCTGGTTGATGTTTTCTTTTCCAATCAAGGGTATACACTCCCTGGTTGATGTTTTCTTTTCCAATCAAGGGTATACACTCCCTGGTTGATGCTTTCTTTTCTAATTAAGGGTATACACTCCCTGGTTGATGATTCCTTTTCCAATCAAGGGTATACACTCCCTGCTTGATTTTCTTTTCCCGACGCAGGCACTCCCGTAGTCGATGCCAATCAAGGGTATACACTCCTTGGTTGATGCTTCCTTTTCCAATCAAGGGTATACACTCCCTGGTTGATGCTTTCTTTTCCCGATGTAGCGTATACACTCCCGTAGTCGATGCCAATCAAGGGTATACACTCCCTAGTTGGTGATTTCTTTCCCAATCAAGGGTATACACTCCCTGGTTGAAGGTTTATTCTCCAATCAAGGGTATACACTCCCTGGTTGACGCATTCTTTTCCAATCAAGGGTATACACTCCCTGGTTGATGATTTTCTTTTTCTGACGCAGGGTATACTCTCCTGTAGTCGATGCCAATAATGAAGTAGCATAAAGTTCGTTACAATAACTCACGAAATCATCCTAGTGAAAACTGGGGCAGAAATTTCGTTTGTTTGTTTTGATTTTTGTGCAGATTACATTTCTAGGACATTGGAACTCGAGACGACCAAAAGAAGAAGTTTCGATCCAAAATAACAAAACAAAAAGAAGAAAGTATCCAAAAGTGCACAAACGGGGAAGATGTGGACTATTCGGGACGAGATTGAAGTCATCCGTCCAGTATATCCTGCTTTGAGGAACGACAAGACAAAACCAGCACCTGCGACTAACAAGCATTAGGATCCAGGTCAGAGGCAGCAAAAGATCAAGACTCAAGACCAAGTCTTAGATATGAATCGTGTAATTTAGCAGCTGATAGGTTGTAGTTAGTCCTTCGTTTTGTACTTGGGTACAATAATGAGATCAGCAACAGTAACAACAGCAACCGCAGTAAAACCTCAATTACTCGGTAGCCCCAACTACCGAAACTTCCAGAACTACATTGACCTGATTCCTTCATAGCCAAGGATATGTAGGCAACCATTGAAGCAGGGTTCGGTCAAACTTTTCAAAAACGCTACACAATGGAACATATGAATGAGTAAAGGTCGTTTATCACCGGTCACTTCATCTTTACCCGAAAACTCTTCGATGTTTCCAAGCAAAGAGGGGCAGCTTTGAGCATGTGATTTTCACCCACCATATACTCCTACAAAATTCAATAAAATAAATTAATTTCACAATTTTTTGTTGAATTTTAGTGTTAATTGTGAATTTATTTTGCATTGCATATTCATAATTCATCCTTTAAAATTATTTAAATTTGCGAAATTAGGCGCATCATTATTATCAAGGAATTATATATTCATTATTTATAATTAATTGAATAAAATAACAATACGGATGATGATTATTTGATTTAATGTAGTTTTAATAACTAATTGCTAAATTTAGTCATTTTTCCGAACAAATTGTGAAAATCGATTTTTCCTTTTAAAATATATGAGTGTCAAAATTAATTGTTTCACCTTCAATTTATTTACCAATCAATCTCTAATTAGACTGAATTATAATTATTTAATACATTTTTGTGGAGTTTTAAGTCAATTTAAAATAATTAAGTAGTTTAGTTTAGTTTAAAAAGAGAATTAAATCGGACCTGGGCCAAGAAATACGCAGGCCCAAACCTATCTCTACACCCCATTTACTCAGGCCCAATCAACCAAACGCCTGTCCAGCTCAGTCCTCCTCAAACGACCCCGTTTCATCCCTCGAGCCCCCTAGCCGTTGGATCTTATCAATAGTCCTGAGCTAAGGACCACTACGCTATATAACTGTCCAAAAGGTCCCCTCCTATCGAACCAGAAGCCTCACACCCCATCCCCTCCATCTCTCTCTCTCTTCGGTCTAACCCAAACCCTAGCCGCCCTAGTTCGAGCGGACCACCTCCAAACCACGCCAAATTAACACCAGATAATCACCTCGTCTCCCACTCGTCATATATCACCATAGTTTCCTCCAAACTAACCTAAAAATTCTTGAATCTTGGATCTAAGATACAGAAACCCTAGTTATTCCCTTTCAAGTTTAGTTCAAATTTTGGGGCCGTCTAAACCAGAGACTTTCATAAATCGATTTCTCTTGATGAGAGCAATCGATTTATGGTCGTCTAAGAAGTTCATTTATCCTATGGAATTTGGTTCAAATTCATGGCTATTTTCCCAAAAAAAAAACAAACCATGGGTAATACCTTTTCTATTTTTCTTCTTCTACCTTCTTCTATGGTCCTTTTTTTTCTTACTTAGTTTACACGGTTTAAGTTGTTGCAGTATTAGATCTTTCCCTGTTTTTTTTTCTGTCTCCTGTCTGTACCGTTTGGTTAGGCTAATCGAAACATGCCATATTTTATAAAGTTTAGACTAATTTGGGTTAGTTTTTAGGTTTTGTTATATTGCATGACTGTTTTAGTACACATGTTTATGTTATCATTTTCGTCAATGTTCTTGTTACTGTTTTAGGTCTAGGTCTTGTGTTTTTTTTAATTTATTATTATTATTTTCTTTCATTATTCATGAGTTGTCTCCCTGATTAGTTAGGCCCTGATTATAAGCATTGTTTTTGGTTAACGTTTTTTCAATTAATAACTAGGTTCCTTGACAACCATGATTATCGGCATAGTTAGATTTGTTACTGTGTGTATGCATGATTGTGTTTTCAATCTGCACTGCCTCAACTTGCTAACATGTTATGCACATTCTTGATTGTTTTGCAAACTTATTTAGTTGTTAGGATTTTCTGAAAATCATTGATTGAAACTAGGAATGTTTAGCTTGATTGATTCATGTTAGGTCTTGCAAATGCTTTGTTTTCATTGTTTGCTCCCTTAAAATATGACTACCTTTTGATTTAATGGCTCAATTATCTACTCAATTGTGTAGTCAGTAGGGTAGTTAATTAATTGATTAGGTAATTCCTAAATAGGTGACTTATTGTCTACCAGTTAACCTAACAGAATTCCTAAAAATGATTCACCCAAAATCCTAAAATGATCAAAATAAGTTAGTTCAGCTTTATAGAATTAATCATTCAATTGACTAGTATTAATAGATAAGCCTAATCTACACTTAATGAAATTGTCTAAACCAAATAATTCAAATAAACTACTGATTTTAATTCATATGTTAGTCAATTTGGGTAAATTAATTAAGCCATGAGGAATCAGTCACACTTAATTAGTAAACCTAATTTAAAAATCCAAAGGGGTAAAATAATTAATCTATGACCTTAATTGATCTAAGTCCTAGATAACTATTTAAGATCAGGTATTTAATCAACTAAGTCTAATAGCAACCTAATGAGTCACTTGAATAAACATAATTCATAAACTTGGGAACAATAATTAAACTAATTAAGCTAAGGGTTCGGTTTACAATTTATTAATGGTTAGTTGTCAAGTTAACCATTCAATTAGGATGATTAAGCTTAATTGTCCAAAATGAGTTAATCACAGTTAAGTCTAAATCCAAAACAATTCACCTAATCTTACTCTCAAGATAATTTCAAATCAATTTCAGCTTCCTCAACCTAGTAAATAACTTAAGTTGATATTGATTATTAATTTTAATAACCTTAACCTTAGTTACCTAAAGGGTAATTCTAGGGAGTTTAAGGGGCAATATAGGGTTTTAGCTAAAAGAATCTTGGGTGTAACAACCCAAACACCTTCTAGAATAAGGAAATTAGATTTTTGGGGTTAAAAGGGTATTTTTTAAAGAGGAAGGTTCTAGAAGAGGGGCAACTGTCCCAAAGATAAGGTTGACAGCTGCCCTATGTACTATTTCAGCCTTTTGGATGAGGAATATGCAAAGACATATCTCATCCTAAAGCCTCCTATAAATAGATCCTCTTTGTATAGATTCTGAACCTTACTTTTTTACTCTCCCTGACCAAATTTTAAAAGAACAGAAAAATCAGAGTATTGTCCATTCATAAACAAAAAAAAGGTATTAGTAGAGAAGCAAAAAAAAATCTGATTTCTTTTGGAATCAAGTTCATAAGAATAAGTCTTAGTTTTTCAGCTTCTGTTCTTTCCTTTGGATTCTGACTTTGGGAACCTCAAACACTCATATCCAAGAATTATGGGTCAATTCCTGCTGGGCTATTTGGTTTTCTTTGGGTTTCTGTTCACTGCTGCTGAATCTTCTTTCTCTTGTTGATTATTGTCTATACTTGACCTTTATTTGGTCAAGTCCCTTTTGTTGTTTTAATCTTAAAAGGTATGTACTAACTCATCTTTTCTTAATGAAATGCTGGATTGGAATCTTCTTCTTCTACTCCCTGCTTAAACTAGCTGTTCTTGATGAATGAGGTAGTTTCTTCTGCTTTATGTAAATGTGACTGTATAGATGCTTATTAGCATGTTAATGAACCTGTGAGTGTGATAAAAACTGTTTTAATGTTGGTATTTCTTTGCTGGAATATTCTGTTTATTTCAGGCTAAAGGTATATAAATGTAGTTGATAATCATGGTTCTACTTTCCAAAAAGGGATGCACTATGGTGTAGAACCTGATCTCCTCTATGGCTAGGTTCTCTCTATATGTATGTAAAAAATATGCTTTCAATTGAGTCTCTTTGGCCAATAAAGAGATTCAACAAGCAAGTCTCTAGATAGGATAGCATTAGCATTAGGGTGGATGAATTTGACCCATCAATGGTCAAATTCACCCCATAATAGTGCACAGAACAGTAGTGTAGATGGCTGAAATTCACCCTTTAAAAGGGTATACAATATGTAGTCAAGAAGGGCTGTAGAGTAAGGAATCTGAACCCTCGTGTGGTCTGATTCAATTCTCTAAAAAGCCAAGAATAGTCAAAGTGCTCAAATGAATACTGGTTGAACTATTGGTATGGTTGTTAGAAATGTCAAGAAAATTTGTATCTCTGGGTTTGAATCAGACTCTCCCTTATAGTCATATTCAAATCTAAGAAAAAATACATAAAACATGTTGCCTTTCTTTCTGCTGAATCTGTAATTGTTTGTTAAAATCTGGTTGTTCATCCAGGTGTGATTATAACAGTAGAATTATCTCTTAGAGCATTCTGTGATTAATTTTATATCCCTGAAGTCATAATAGAGTCATTAGCTAGCATTAAAGGGTATGTGAATCTGACCCTTTAAATGGTCAAATTCACCCCCATAAGATGCTTATATATGTTGGTTTGGACGACTTAGATCCTAGGTCACTATGGGAGCAACATGTAAAGAGTCGAATCTGATCTCTGTAATGATCAGATTCATTCTTTTACAGTGCATATGAGTTCTGTATGGTCCAGTTGGGAATAAAAACTGAAGAATACAGATCCTAAAAGCATGAAAGTTGCAGGCTTTCACAGGAGCAACATCTAATCTTGTTCTTTTATTTTCTTCTTATTATTAGAATTTGTATATTTAAATAAGAACAATGTAATAGTGTAATTACAACTTTTTTTCTATACTTCTATTTTTATTAAGGACTGGACTGTACACTTAATTTCAGTTTTATTCATGGTTTTCCTAAAATTCGAATTTACATTCTATCTATTCTGAAAATGACATTAGGCAAAGAACGCATGCGAAAACTGTAAAAAACACTTCGCTGGATCTCGAAAAATGGTTGTCTCAAAATTCAGTTAGAGTTTCAACATAAAGTCAGTAGATTATCTTCAGTCTATTTTGTGTCTTATAAATTTGCGAAAAACCAATGTATACATGTGTAAATTTTAAGCCTTTAGAAACATGAGATCAGTTTGTTTTAAATTGGTAAGAATCACTGTCTCAAGATTAATAAGACTGCCTGTGGTTTGATCTTTTTGCTAGAAATTATAAAATGTTCTGAAAGTAGCATGATATTGCCTTGCCAATCCATTTCAGAATTGAGGAGTGTTTTAGATTTATGTTTAGGCTGCCTAAAAAATGAAAAACTAGAAAATCCATTGTGTTATGCTCCTAAGTGTATGTATGAATGAACATGTTTTTTTAATTACCATATTTCCTATTTATTCATCAAACTGAAAAGTAAAGATCATTAAGACTTATTTGAATTTCCTAAGCTAGTGACCTCCCTATAAATTAGCCACAATTAAGATTGGCCAAAAGAGTTAAATGATAACTTCGGCTAAGTATGGACATAGCCCAAGATTTGTGTCCTTTAGAATTTAAGCTTAAACAATCTTCCGCATATCCTTTAGGTTGACAAATACATCTTTAGGTTAAAATTTGGAAAATAATCAACTATTATCTAAAATTACCATAAACTACACCCGGGAGTGGCAACTCATGCCCCCGACCCTCACTCCAAACAACTTATAAAATGCATATAGCAACCACGGGCGCATTTCATGTGACGTGATTTCCATGTGTTCAAAAACAACAAGTGTACGCCATCGTAACTTGTCCAAGATAAATCCATAAACGTCCTAATTGATTTTAAAACTAAAATGTTCTTTCAAATAGAAAACATAATGAATAATCAAACATCGCCTCAAATAGGCACTTTAAAACTGTCATGACCATAGTCTTGACTACGTAATCTACACTCGGGTGCGACAACTCATGTCCCCGTTTTCAACTTCAAATTATAATAAAAATCATAAGTTGTAATTGTGGGTGCATTTCATGTGGTGCAGATACAATGTGTCCAGCAACAAGCAAGTGCACGCCATCGTGACTTGTTTCAAGATAAATCCATAAAAGCGGCTGAAAAGTGAAAAAGGCTAAAAGGCACAATAGGTTTAAAACATGTAAACAATCAGATAATATAGGCCAAATATTAATAGTAAGCGATCGTGCTAGAATCACGGAGCACGGGAATGCCTAACACCTTCTCCCGGGTTAACAGAATTCCTTACTCGAATTTTTGGTCGCAGACAAATTAAAACAGAGTCAAAATTTCCTCGGTTTGGGATTTAAAAATAAAACGGTGTCCCGGAGTATCATCAAAAATCTGAGTGGCGACTTTGAAAACTAAAATAAATCCCAAATCTGAATAATGTCACTTAAAGTGAAAAAACTCCCTTATTACCCCTTCATTAATCTGGGGGTGAAAAAGGAGGTGTGACAACAACCATGGCCAAATGAGTGTGAAGCTCTCCTTGCATCGGAAAAATTAGTGAAACTAGAAGACAAACTATGAAAACAAACTCGACGATGAAGCCATCCCAAAGAGGTGATAGCCAATTCATTATGATGCAAACGATATGATTTGCTGTGTCCATACCATTCATAGACAAACTCGAAGGGAATGTAGGATTTCTACAAGCAACCCAACTGATCATACGTTATTAACCCAATCATCTTTAGAAAATCGCGTGGGGTGTGATTTTTAGGCAACGACAGACCTGGACTATCCCTTGGAAATTTGGAGAAACCCCCAGTTTTTTCTAAAAGAGGAGTTGTCTCTATATTGCCAAATTAGAAGAAAACTCTCTTTTCGTCCCAAAACATAGTGTCTACTTCAATTAATTCCCTGTTTGGCTGGATGTTCAACAAGGACAGAAAATTACCCAATACTCTTACGTGGTTTCTATTACATGGTTTGAGGTCATTCCACCAGTCAATTGGCAGATGTGGGATGTTTTGGACCATGCCAAACCTGAGAATTTCGTACCTCATTTTCTGCAAATAAATAGGTTAACCATTCTCCCTCTAGATTCGATTATTTACGCAATAACGGTCAACGTGTTGGCATATTTTCTCCAAGTACTGCACATAGCATGATTGCGTCCTTTGGGATAGTGGAAATCCCTTTCGACTTTGGACAAGGCTTATCTAAACAGAAATGTGCCATTGGCGTTTTAATCCATGCTAGGTTTTAACATGATGCATGTACATTTTAAATAAGAGTGCGGTTTCTAGAGGGTCTAGACTGATACCCTTAAGCGAATGAATTGAGAGGGGAAGGCACGGGATCGTCGACTGCACCGCTGATCGACTAGTCTAATGATAATAAGCCTTTTTGATTTAAAAATGGTACATTAGAAAAGCGCGAACACTAATCAAACATTGCTATGTTGATAAAAGGAATGAGTGCATTATGATGTTTAAAGCATGCTTACGCGGAAGTAATATTATGTAGCCAAGTATTTTTCATGGTGAAAGCACATAAGAGTAGCAAATAGTGCGATAAAATAAATAAGAGAGAGAAAGGAAAAGAAAAGACAAAAGTAAGAAGTTATCATAGTCCACAAAAATTTGAGAAACATAATTAGGTGAAGAAAATAAAGGAGATAGGGAATGGAGGTTCATGATATAGAAATTTCAAGCAAATAAAAAGGAGAGGTACATGAAATAAATCAAGCAGTTCAATTAATCCCATAGATGCAATGATTCGTCATGGTAAAAGCCTAAGTATATCCCCGATAGAGTCGTTGTGCTGTCGCGCCTCGTTTTCTTGCAAAAGTAGGTTTTGACATTTGACAACTCTTTTAATGGTATTTAAAGGAGATAAGTCGTGACCTAACAATTTTAAAGTTCATTAGGTCACCTATTTGCAATTAACTGTGTTCCAACTAGTCCGTGTTAAGGGCGATATGGTTTCATGCTACGATCTTATTTGGTGAGTGTTGGGTTAAGGGTGGCTATACCCTTGGGTTTGGAAACATGCGTAATTTGGTTGAGTTAAGAGGTCCAGTTCTAATGGCTTGGTTATGTGCAAATGGTTTTCGAAGAGCTTTTGATGATTTTTGTCATGGTTTGAGATGGATATTTTCTACATGCATAGGGAGTTTGTTGCGCGTTGTAATCTTCTCATGGATGGGATCAAGTGGATGGTTTCCGGCTAATTGAGTGTGTATTCTTCTTGTGACTCAGAGTTGATAACGAGATTCTCATGTTTTCATATGATGGCATGATAGATGTAGTGCAACGTGTGGAATTGACAATTTTATGTATAAGGTTGTGGTTAAGTTTTGAAGGGGAGGTCATAAATTTTAGATAGTATGGATGGTTTTTAATGTTTAGATGAATTCTAGAACTATCTGGTATCACCTGAGAAGAGTGTACATTTCAGAAGGCACCTTGTTTTGACTTACAGATGCTTCATTAGCATT
This sequence comes from Nicotiana knightiana, assembly GCA_005239525.1. NCBI lineage: Eukaryota > Viridiplantae > Streptophyta > Magnoliopsida > Solanales > Solanaceae > Nicotiana > Nicotiana knightiana. The sequence goes on from ML420361.1 coordinate 143,027, forward strand.
GCGGTGCTCTCCTGGTTGATCTACTACTAACGTTCATATTTTTATTTGTGGCACGAAGAATGATATAAGTATTTCTCGTGAGATGATTGTATATGAGGGAGGTGTTAGTCATTCGAGTGATGGAGTTGGGATCAAATATGGTGATTTATGTATTCTCGTGATTTTGAGACTAAGAGTATCAGGGAGGGACTATTCCTCAACTGTGGACTATAAATATATTACCATAGTTTGACATCTGATGATATGTATTATGGATAGGTTTCGACAGATCTTTGGGAAGGCTATCTATCGATTTCAGGAGGGTCAGAATTGATTGAAGGCCATAGGTAGGCCTATTGATGATATGTAGTCTACATCAAGTCGGATTTGCTTACTCAACACTGTTGTTGTTGAGGGGTGTGTCATTCCGTTAGAGTGAGCTTTTTTGTGTTCTGATAGGTTCTAGTTTACTCTTCTAATCTACATCAAGTTGTGATCTGTTGGTTATTTTCTCACAAGATGCGTTTTCTGTTTGGGCCTTGTGGTGAAATTCGAACGAGATGGTTCTTGGGTATGTGAATGGTTGGTTATGACTTGGTTATGGTCTTTCCCATTTGAGGTATATTGTAATATATGTTTCTCCATAGTTATGGTCACACACTTCGGGCGTTTGTAGTTAATTTTTGTATGGTTGTTGATTTTGAGCATTATTTCTTGAGGTATTTCACGCGAATCAGTGTTTGGATTGGGTCACGCACTGTGGCAGAGTCATGTTGGGATATGATCCTTCGTGTTAGATTTGCGCGTCTTGGTTCTACTATGTCTGATAGGTTCATAGCAATGCGCTTGTGGTGGTGCTATTGACCTTGCGAGAATGTTCTCTCATTTGTTTCACTTTCCATTTTTATGTACATTTGACTTGTTGCTTATTGGTGCACGAATTGCACGATTTGTGGCTCTATGTAGTATTTGTGTGACATGCTAGTTGAGAAGCTTGTATTTGATGAGATGAGGTCATTGGACCTGGAGTGAGTGCTATCGAATTTGATTACGCATGTTTGGAAGAATAATATCGGAAGTCAGTTTAGAATTTGGGATATGGTTCTGGTTAGGCGAGATAGTTCTATGATTTGTTGATCTGGTAGGTGTTTATGAGTCCTTGCGTGTTGCTTTTATCATTGGAAGTGTACGAAGAGTTAGAACAAGGTTTTATTTGATATGAGGTTTGTTACCGACACCGAATTCATTATTCAACAGCTATTGTGGTTGGAAGTTATTTCAATGCGTAACTGATTTATGTGGTATATCACGTGATTACATCTTGGCTTATGTTTATGGATTTGATACAAGTTTGTTCGGACTTATATAGTGTATGGATGTGAGAATTGAGTCTTGTAATAGATTCTAGATGCTAGAAATTATGTTCCAAGGTTTATGGATTAAGGGTGAAGGAAGAATCTTCAGTTATATTATGATAAAAGACTCATATGGATTGGGATGATGTGAGATCACCCATGAACATGTGCATGGTGAGTTTACAAAGTTATTTGATGACCTTGTGGATACTCTTGGTTCGTTCGAGGACGAAGTATGTTTAAGTGGGGGAAAATGTTACGACCCGACCAATTGGTTTGAGAATTTTCTGTTACAGGGTTCGAGGTCATGAGTACCTTCATATTATGTATTATGACTTGCGTGTATCATCAACTTTGGTTTTGAGGTGATTCGGATTTTATTTGGAAGAATGATTCTCATCTTAGAAGCTTTAAGTTAGAAGAGTTGACTAAGTTTGACTTTTTTGTATTTGACCCCGGATTGGAGTTTTAATGGTTCCATTAAGCCCGGATTGTGATTTTGGACTTGGACATATGCCCGAATTTGCATTTCGATGTTCTTAGAATGTTTTGTCATTGTAGGTGAAAATTGGAAATTTAAAGGTTTGAAAAGTTCATAGGTTTTACGGGGAGTTAACTTTGATGATATCGGATTCATGTTGTTGTTCTGGGAGTTGAAATAGGCTCTTTATGTCATTTGGAACTTGTATGCAAAATTTGGGTTCATTCCGGATTGGTTAGGCTTGAATCAGATGCTTGGTTCGAAGCTTATGAACTTAGGATATTGATATTGATTGACGATTCATGGTTTTGTTGTTATTGTATATGATTCGCAGAATCGAGTAGGTCCGTATTATGTTTTGGGACATATTGGTATGTGTGATGACCCGACCGGTCGTTTTGAGAGTATTAGCCCCGATCCCCTATTTACTCCTTTCCCCATATCGTTTTCTGCTTATGTGACTTGTTGGGGGGGTTTTATTTGTGGTTTCGGAGTGATTTTGGGCACTTAGTCCCTAAAATGGAAACGTAAGTTCTAGTATATTGACCATAGATGGAACTATGTGAATATGACTCCGAAATGGAATTTCCTCGGTTCTATTAGTTCGGTTGAGTGATTTTGGACTTAGGAGCGTGTTCGGATTGTGTTTTGGAGGTCTATAGCTGAATAAGGTTTGAAATTGAGAAATTTGAACTTTTGGGAAGTTTGATCGGTTGTGGACTTTTGATATCGGGTTCAGATCCGATTTTGGAAGTTGGAGAAGGTCCGTAATGTCAATTATGACTTGTGTGCAATATTTGGGGTCAATCGGACGTGGTTTGATAGGTTTTGGGATCAGTTGTAGAAGTTTGAAGTTTCAAAGTTTATTAAGTTTTAATTGGAGGGTGATTCGTGTTTTAGCATTGTTTGATGTTATTTGAGGGCTCGACTATGTTCGTATGGCATTATAGGACTTGTTGGTATGTCAGGTTGATATCCCGAGGGCCTCGGGTGGATTCCAGATGGTTAACAGACTAGATTTGAACTTGTTGAAGATGCAGAAATTTCTGGTGTTTCTAGTTGCTGGTTTCCTTCTTTGTGTTTGCAAGGGGAGTTCCGCGTTCGTGAAGAGGATGGGGGGACAAGAGGGAATTTGTCCTTCGAGTTCGAAATGAAGGTCCTGCTTCGCGCAGCTTCAAGGTAATAAGTCTACACATTTGCGATAAGGGTCCCACTTTTGTGTAGAGGAAGCTGGTCAACTGAGTCTCCATGCAATTTGCCTGCGCGTTCGCGATGATTGTCCCGCGTTCGCGTAGGGTCGTGCTGAGTAAGCGTCGCGTTCGCAATGAAGAATTTTGGACTGAAGCATTTTGTGCTTCGCGAACGCGAGTGTTCTTTCGCGTTAGCAAAGAAGCGATCACTGGGTAGTATAAACATTTAAAAAATGAGGGTTTAGCCATTTTAACATAACATGAGATAGAGAGTTCGGATTTGGACGAAATTTTGGGGGATTTTCAGAGGAAGCTATTGGGTAACGATTCTTAAATCATTTATTGTTATATTCCACTAATATATTGTTGATTTCATCATTTAATTTCAGATTTGTGTTGAGAAAATTGGAAAAAGTTCTTGAACTAAATTTTTGATTTTTGATTGGGATTTAGACATCGAATTTGAGTAATTTTGGTACGAATAAACTCATTGGTGAATGGCTGTTCGTATTTTGTCACTTTTACCCGATTCCGAGACGTGGGTCCGGGTCGATGTTTTAGGGTAATATTCGAATTTCTTGTTTAAGTCTTGATTTCATTAATTAAATTAGTCTATTATAGTTGTATTTATGGTATGTAATTATTTTTTGCTAGATTTGGGCCATTCGGAATCGGATAATCGAGGAAAGGGCATTCTTATTGATTGTTTAAGCTTGGTACGAGGTAAGAGGTTTGCCTAACCTTGTGTGGGGAAATCCCTTAGGATTTGGTACTGCTGTGATATTTCTGTGATATGTGAGCCCTGTGTACGCGAGGTGAGGAGTGCGTACACGGGCTAATTGTTGTACAATCCGGATTTTCACAGAGTAGTAGCATGTTACACCTTAATTGAGTTATACCAGCATGTGTAGTTATCCTATTTAGTCTAAATTCACATGTCTACGTGTCTTAAATTCTTATCTGAAATATGTGCAGCATGTTTAGTTGAATTCCTGTCTTTACTTGATTTGTATCAACCTTAGCTGTAGAATCGTTGCTGTTAATTGCTTTTTCAATCGATTTGAGTTGTGTGTTTACTTTAGGGACTACGAGGTGATACCTTGGGAGATACCCCTGCATATTTACTTTTGGGACTACGAGGCGGTACCTCGAGAGATCCCTCTACGCATTTACTTTTAGACTACGAGGTGGTACCTCGGGAGATCTCCTTTCATATTTACTTTGGGACTACGAGACGGTATCTCGCGAGATCCCCTATTGCGTATTTACTTTTGGCACTACGAGACAGTATCTCGGGAGCGCCCATGTTGTTTATCGCATTGTGATGTGTTGTTATTTCTCTGTGAATTCTTTTTGTTAAATTCTTAGTGTTTCTTCATTTTATTATATCTCCTGCCTTATTATGATGTCCCAATAGGGCCCAGACTTGACCTCGTCACTACTCTACCGAGGTTAGGCTTGGCACTTACTCGGTACCATTTTGGTGTACTCATGCTACTCTTCTGCACATGTTCTGTGTGCAGATCCATGTACTTCTTATCAGCCTCGTTATCAGTGAGCAGCGAGACTTTTGAGACTTCAAGGTATTCTGCCCGTGTCCGCCTCTATTCCCTCCTTTGTCGTTTACCTACATATTTTCTTAGACTCTGGTGTATAGAGATATTGGTTTTCTTCTGTAGCTTGTGACTTATGATTACCGGGTTTTGGTAAATATTGTTTATGCTCGAGTGTTGGTTTTGTACATGTCGAGCGACATCTTATTAGTTATTTAATTACTTGTTGAAGTTTAGTTGCTAAATTTTTTCTTTTATTTCCGTTTTTCCGCAAAATTGTTAGGCTTACCTAGTCGTAGAGACTAGATGCTGTCACGATGCCTTACGAAGGGAGAATTGGGTCGTGACAAGTTAGTATCAGAGCTCTAGGTTCATAGGTGTCATGAGTCACAAGAAAGTTTATTCGAGTCTCGCGGAATGGTACAAAGACGTCTGTACTTATCTTCAGGAGGCTATGGAACGGTTAGGAAAAATTACAGTTCTTTGATTCCTTGTCGTGCGAAATTGTTGACTTCGAAACTCTAAACTTCTGTCTTCTATTCTCTCACAGATGGTGAGGACACGTACATTGGGGATCTTATAACTAGGCACCAGAGCCCCCTGCTAAAGCAGAGAGAGGTCGGGGCCGGCGTAGAGGTCGAGGACTTCCATGTGGTGCAACCAGAGCACCCACACGAGCTTCTATAGAGGAACCCCTAGTAGCTCTAGCTGGAGGGCAGACACATGTTGCTGCAGCAGCCCTCTAGGAGACTCTAGCCCAGTTTCTGAGCATGTTCAACACCTTGTCTCAGGATGGATTGATTCCACTTGTCCCTGCCACATCTTAGGCCGGGGGAGGAGCAAAGACTCCCACCGCCTGTACTCCAGAGCATAAGGTTCATGTCGGCCAGGTTTTAGAGATCATACCGATGCAGCAGGTAGCCCCACTGCAACCCAATGTTAGGGCACCAGTTTCTGAGGCAGAGCAGCATAGGCTCGAGAGGCACAAGAAGTACCACTTTCCTACCTTTAGTGGATTGGCGTTAGAGGATGCCCTGAATTTTCTTGAGGAGTGTTGTCGTATTCTCCATACTATGGGTGTATCTGAGTCGGGGGGAGGGGTTCTTTTACTACATTTCAGCTTAGAGGAGCAGCCTATCATGGGTGGCATGCTTATGAGTTGGGAAGTCCAGATGAGGTAGCTTCACTTACATGGACTCAATTCTCGGACATGTTCTTGAGGGATTATGTTCCCCAGAGTCTCAGAGACGCATGGCGCACGGAGTTTGAGTAGTTGGGCCAGGGTTTTATGACTGTGTCAGAGTATGTAGTTCGCTTAAGTGATTTGGCCCGACATGCACCAACATTGGTTGCTACAGTTCGAGAGAGGGTCCATCGATTTATCGAGGGACTCCACCCTAGTATCAGGCTTAGCATGGCCTAGGAGTTGGAGATGGATATTTCGTACCATCAGGTTGTGAGTATTGCTAGGAGATTATAGGGTATGTTTGTTCGGGAGAGAGAGGAGAGGGAGTCTAAGAGGTCTCGAGAGTCTGGCACTTATAATGGTACTCGTGCCCCAGCTACAGTTTGTCATGGTAGTGGCTATGTGTTTCTCCCCATTCATTCAACACTTCCAGCCATCAGTGGTATTCTGGCTGCTTCTAGGCCCCAGGAGCCTTCTTATGCACCACTAGTATCTAGTGCACCTCCTACATGGGGTGCTGTTAGGGGTTATTCTAGCATACCTGGCCCGAGCCAGCCACAACAGCCACACCCTCCGAGAGCTTGTTTTGAGTGTGGTGACATTTTCCATATGGTGAGGGATTGCCCCATACATAGGATATGTGCACCTTCACAGACTTCTTAGGCACCGCGTGCTCCACCGGGTCCTCGGGCTATGATTACAACACCAGCTACCACTCCACCTACTCAGCCAGCTCGAGGTGGAGGTCAGGGAGGTAGAGGTCTCCCTAGAGGGGGAGGTCAGCCAAGATATTATGCTATTCCGGCTCGTACAGAGGAAGTTATTTCCGACTCTGTTATTACAGGTATTGTTCCGGTCTGACATAGAGATGCGTTGATTTTATTTGATCCAGGCTCCACTTATTCTTATGTGTCATCTTATTTTGCCCTGTATTTGGGCGTATCTCATGATTCCTTGAGTTCTCTTATTTATGTGTCTACACCTGTGGGAGATTCTATTATTGTTGAATGTGTGTATCGGTTGTTCTGAGTGGTTTGGAGACTAGAGCCTAGTTATTATTGTGCAATATGGTAGATTTTGATATTATTTTGGCATGGAATGGTTGTCGCCCCATTATGCTATTCTTGATTGTTACGCCAAGACCGTGACGCCGACTATGCTAGTATTATCGCGATTAAAGTGGAGAGGTACCTTAGAGTATAATCCCAATAGAGTTATTTCATTTCTTGAAGTTCAAAAAAAGGTTGAGAAGGGGTGTGATGCGTATCTAGATTATGTGAGAGATGTCAGTATTGATACCCCTACAGTTGAGTTAGTTCCAATACTGAGGTATTTTCCAGATGTATTTCCAACTGATCTTCCGGTCATGCTTCCCGACAGAGATATCGACTTCGGTATTGATTTATTGCTGGGCACTCAACCCATCTCTATTCCTCCATAACATCTGTATTCTCCTCAGTTGAAATAATTGAAGGAGCAATTACAAGAGTTTCTTGATAAGGGCTTCATTAAGCCCGGTGTGTCACCGTGGGTGCTCCAATCTTGTTTGTGAAGAAGAAGGATGGTTTTATGCACGTGTGCATTCATTATCTCCAGTTGAACAAAGTTAGAGTGAGAATCAAGTATCCATTGCCTCGTATTGATGACCTATTTGATCAATTATAGGGTGCCAGGGTGTTTTCCAAGATTGACCTATGGGCCGCAACGGGCACCCGGTACCTTTCTCGACCGAGTACCAACGTAACATATCTTTCTCATCGTACTATCATGGGTAAATGGGCCAAAAGAGCCATCATGAATAACTGAAATAAAACATAAGGGAATGCTAGATATAGGACGACCTAACATAATATGAAAACTTATACATGTGACCTACGCGCCGATAAGGCTGACATGATCATTTGTAAACTCAAAACATAGGCCGACAAGGCCATACAAGTATCCATATACCTGACATTTGTCTACAAGCCTCTAAGAGCACATAAACAACATAAAGGTCGGGACAGGGCCTCGCCATACCAGTCAATGCATGTCCCAATCATACTGAACAAATAGGCATCTCCGGAGCAAGTGGAGTGCAGCGACACCTTCCGCTAAGCTGATAGCCTACTAGGAGGACTGTCAACCTGTCTATCGGGACTTGCGGGCATGAAACACAGCGTCCCCAAGCAAAAAGGGACGTCAGTACGAATAAAGTACTGAGTATGTAAGGCAGAATAGCAAAACTAAGAACAATAATGTAAAGAGATGTGGGAGATACAACCTGTAGCATCTGAGTGCCTCTGAGAGATAGTGACATGAAATGCGTGATACATACATACATATATATATATATATATATATAGTCTTTTAAAAACATCCTCCTCTGTGGGCATCATTATCATCATCATCATCGTATCATACCCGACCTCGTAGAGGACTCGGTAAAAACATACCCGGCCATCATAAGGCTTGGTAGAATTGTATCTGGCCACGTGGAGCTCGGTAAACCCAACTGATCAGTGGTTGCACAATAGGTTCCGTACCCGGCCGACTATAGCGCGGCTCGGTAGAGTAAAATAGATACTGTATATAATGTATGCTGGACTCGTGAAATCACGCTCTAAACCTTTCGGAGTGACGTAAGGTAGTTGCACCTTCGATTAACATTATGGTCATCATACCATCAATATGAACTTCACTAGGAATCAAGTATCATACATAATTTCTTAGAATAACTTTTTAAGGGTAGAACAACATGTAAAACCTTAGTTGCTAGGAGTAGATTCATTATGAAATAGCTTATCGTTTATGTTCATTTCACTTTAGATCAAGCCAAAAGAAAGAAGGAAGTTCCTTAACATACCATAACCAAGTTGATTCCTTAATACCTTCCAAGAAACTCTTCAAAAAAGTCAACTCAATCTATCATATCATAAGGATATTCAAAATCAGTGTTGAGCAATGGCTAAGTCTGTAACTTAAGGTAGTAGCTCATTTACGTAAATTCGGGTAGCATCTCCCCTGTAACAAGGCCCTACTCCAATAACATATACCAACAAAACAAAGAACAAAACAATAAAAACATGTATTCATTATTACCCAACCTTACCTCCACCACACTATATCACAAAACAACCTATTCACCTTAATCACTTCATACATGAAACGCAACAAAAGTAGTGTCAAACAACCTTAACAAAAATAATGACGAATAACCAGCCCACCATTCCGTCATTATGTGTTGTTTTACCATACCTTTTATCCTCCAAAACTCCATAAAACATCAGCACAAGAGGCCAACACGAAACAACCCACAAACAGTCCACTACAAGTCAAATACCTCGAACTCACGGCTTCCGATTACCGTCCCGTGAGTTCTAACTATTAGGAAACACATTTATCAATAATCCTTGATATTTAAACACTTAAATACAGATATTAGCCGTTTCTTAACTATGAAGTACCTTCCAAAAATCTAACTAAAAAGAAAAATGAGAGGCGGTATAATGACACTTACGTCGTAGGGATCGTTTTGATGTTATTGCTTCTTGATTTCATGCCCAGGATGATAATATTCTTCGAAGCCCTAGAAGATAGATTTAGGATATGTTTATGCGTGTTCTATGGTCGTGTTATACTGAAAAATGAAGAGAAAGACGACCTAAGACTTATATATATCAAGTTTGGAAAAGTCAAAGAGGTGCTAGCTTGGCACCCTAGCATTGGCCCATCTTCCAATGATTATATCTTTTTATGAAGATGTCATCAAGACCTTCAATTTGGTATATAGTATGTCCCAATAAAATCTCATATAACACACGAGATATATTGCTCAAAAAGCTTTAGTGACCCACCTACTTGTCACTTATGATGTCTGCGCAGTCTCGGGAAGCTTCAAATATCTCTATACTCCTATGTCATATCGATGAACGGTTTAATGTGTTGGAAACTAGACTCATAGATATTCAAATTGGTAGGTATATCATCCCCTAATTCCAAGTATATTCGGAGAAAAGCTCAGATACATTTGACCTAAGTTTCACCAATATTATGAATGTAACTTGTGAAGACCTTTGCCAACTTTTGTTCCACAACTTGCTTGACTCCAATATGTAGTATACAACTATCATATGACAAAAATAACTCATAGAATAACCTCCTTATCATGTAATGAACCATAGTCTCACCCTAAAGTACATGTTATAACATTCCAAACTCGTTTACTTTCGACGAAACTTATTTTCTTCAATTGGTTTAGCTTCTAAGATTTCCAACCCTCTCGGTACTTGTTATTCATGATCTTAAGTATTTGTAACCTCCAAGGTAAAATTATTGACTTGCTTTAATTTCTTCCAAATATAATCTTATTTATGAACTTACATCAATTGACTTACGACGTACTCTCACGTATGAAAACATGGGGTGTAACATCATTCCCCCCTTTGGAACATTCGTCCTCGAATGTTGACTAATGCACTTGTCCATCTATTAATAAATAACTCTTACGATTACTTTAATATTGTCTTTGCCATCCAGGGAGTTGTTCAGTGAATAAATCCAAAGGCTAAGGCAATTCCCCCGTTAGGCCTTTGTTTCACTCCACAACTTGTGATCGAAATTCTTCCAATCTCGTAACTGTTGGTACCTTCTGTCATGCAGTCTAGAAGACTTTGTCCTTGTATGTGCATCTATGCAACTCTTCTCTCATTTTTCCTCCTGTATTTAGCAAATCTCTAGATTTTACTTTGGGAACATATACAGAACTTTGACAAGCTGTCCCTCTGGGCATCTATAGGTGTACTAAAGTTCTTCTCTTGGTAATTTGTCAAACTTATGCCTATTGCTATATTTGGTTTCATGGCTTCAGTTATCTATGCTTATGGCTTTACCACAAGGTAGGTTATACTGTAATATAACTCTTACTTTGGTTTTATTATCGAGGCCTTCCACCCAACTCCAGGTTACTCTCTCCCTGCTTATCTTATATGTATAAATCTATGCCATTTAATGCTTCCTTATTACTGTTCATCGTAATAATGACATCCTAATATCATTTCATACTTTGTAAATTTCATCCATCTATTGTTGATTCACCTTAATGTTGATCTATAATGTACCACTGATAACATGAAAACTCTTATGTAATATATCGTCACTAGGGCTCACGTCTCATCGGGGAATATCTGAAGTGATTTTCCTGATCCACTCAGGGACGATACTATACTCCAATAACTGTATTTCATAGCATCCCAATTTCATTCATCCTATGGGGGTATTCTAATCCCGTGCAGTTCATGAAATCCTTGTTCTCAAAATCCTTACTCAATCAAAGGCCTAAACGTCATCCTCTTATCATTTATCACAATTACACCCTTACTTTACTACCAGGGTAGCACTCCATCTTTTCTAAATGCTCCTAGTTTTAAACTCATTTGAGTTCACTCATGCTATACTGATCTTTTTATAACTTTATGGAAACCATCAGCTCTATTGATGTGATGTGTTTAATCCCGAGGACTTACCTATTCTTGTCACCTTCTCACTCATCTTTTATTATCCTTACTCCTATCTAGATAAAACATTATTGCTCTACCATACATTGTCTTGCGACCTACACATATCTATTTATACTGCTCACAACATTCCTTTTAACATGCTAGCACCATAGATTTGCTTTCATGCCTTCCCAGTTGTATTTAAATGTAAGCAATTACTTTTCCTAGTTGTTCTGCCACTTGGTGCATACATACTTGGCTTATCTTAGTTCCCATGAACACTGAGTTCCTTGTACTCATATGATATTAATTATCAACTCTTAATTTTTTTTTCTTCCCATTCATTAGCCAGGATAGGTGCCACTTTCTTATGGAGTGCATACAATATTATAGTGAGACTGCTGTTACAAGACCATTTCTCCTTTAGGTCACTATACTTATATTGAAGCCTTCTTCCTTATTTCCTAAGCTAGTCTTTCATTACAGTGCTTAGGGAAGATCCTCTGACTTTTGTAAAGCCGCGAGTTTATTTCATTGTATACCCCCACGATATTTCTGATATTCTTACTTGCATATAATATCCTTAGTTACTTACCTTCGCGCCCTTGTGCTTGTAAGTTGCTTCTGAACTGAAATTTTAGTTGTCTCCCTAGTGGAACCCTCTTTTATTTTTGCAACACTTATACTGTACCTTTAACTACCCAACCTTCTATCTTAACATTACTCAAGTATCACGATGACATCATATTTACGAGACTAAATTCCCTATGTTGGGTTTCACTACGTTTATCTTACATGATTTGTTGATTTATCTATGACCTCTTGTTTAGGTATAACTAGGCTCTTTCTGAATCAACTACAGACTACTCGTTGGTACACTCTCATATATATATTTTATTTAACTCCTCTTGGGTTATGTCCTTTGTCTTAACTTACCTCTCATACGGGATCCTTATGTACCAAGTGTTCATTTCCACTTATTTATCAATATCATCGAGTGCTAAACCCTTATTGATTCTCCGTAACATCATGATTGCATAATGTTCTGGAGTCATATTATATCTGTAAGATCTGAATAAATGCAATCTCATTCCTTTCACCTTTTTACCACATCATTCCTTTACCATTGAATATTTACCTCTTCATCTTTGGCATTCATATCTTTACTGAGATATTACTCGCCTTGCAGTAATCCTTCTACACCAGGTATAATTGAATTTCTTACGCACAAGGGTGACACCTGGTGTAACTGGCACATTTAGTCCCTTAAGCTTAACCCTGCTCATAGTGCTTGCTTTAGGGAAGCATTTTCGTGAATGAACTTTAAGGATTCTTCTTCTTTTGTCCATTCTATTATTGTCCAAACACGAGCTCTGAAATTCTCACGATGCCGACTATTACCAATTCCTTCGATCCCTAATTCATGTTCAATTTATTTTGTTCAATTTTTTTGAACTATCCCATGCTAATTTCTATCACTCGGGGGGTATAACTTTTCTTTCTAGTAATCACGTTGGACTCACCAACTCATTTCACAAAATAAGGATATGACTTTAGGGCCTATAATTTTATTGTCTCAAGGCATGTCTCCTCTTGTCTTTTCCTTCACTTGAATATAGACTATGTCATCCTGTCATATTTTGATTTACCGTTATCACTCATTTATCACATCTTACTCATAATGCTTCATTTAATATCTTCTTATTCTCATGCTATTATCTATGTCTATTACCTTATTCTGAAACATCAACAAAATAGCCTTTTGCTTTTAGAACCCTTTGCACAATCTCATTGTCTCTTGGGTCGACTAACATTCACTATTTACAAGGGGCAAGAGTCATCTTAAGGTAAATATTAATCCCTTCTAGGATTCCAATGTCTATCTTTTGAACTTTATGACATTCTAGAGTGCACCATCTGGCTATCTCTCAATGAGAACTATTACCATGTCCTGCACTACCCTCCAAAACTGTTAGATAATGGTAACAATCCATCCAACATTTTGGGTTACTTTAACCCTAACTGGATCCTGATATCCCATCCTTCTCTTAAGCTATACCGTTTGGCTCTCATAGGGCATAAATAAGATGAATGTGGCCAATTTTATATATCTCTATTACTGTTGAAAGTAACACAAAATGCTTATATTTATCTGCCTGGATTGTAAATACTGATAATCTTCACTAACTGAGTACCTCGTACCCCTCTTCACCTTGCTCCTTTTACTTGTTGAAACTTGTATCTACCTTCTGATTCTCTCGTTATTTTGTTCTTTACCAAATGGTTGGATTGATATACATTCCTTACGGCTCCTTACCAAGAAGCTTACATGTCTTAGTATACACATAATCTTCTGAAGACCTCACATTTACTCATCATAAGCGTGATGCAAATGACACTTACGTCGTAGGGATCGTTTTGATGTTATCGCTTCTTGATTTCATGCCCAGGATGATAATCTTCTTTGAAACCATAGAAGATAGCTTTAGGATATGTTTATGGGTGTTCTATGGTCGTGTTATACTGAAAAATGAAGAGAAAGCCGACCTAAGACTTACATATATCAACTTTGGAAAAGTCAAAGAGGTGCTAGCTTGGCACCCTAACATTGACCCATCTTGCGATGCTTATATCTTTTTATCTGGATGCCGTATCAATGAAAAACTAAGAGCGTTGGAAAGTACATTCCAAGACATTAAATTTGGTATATAATATGTTAGAATAAGACCTTATATAACACACGAAATGTATTTCCCAAAAAGCTTTAGTGACCCACGTACTTCTCACTTATAATGTTTGCGCAGTCTCGTGAAGCTGCAAATATCTCTCTACTCCTATGTATATCGATGAAAGGTTTAATGTGTTGGAAACTAGACTCATTGATATTCAAATTGGTAGGTATATCATCCCCTAATTCATAGTACATTGGGATAAAATCTCAAATACATTTGACCTAAATTTCAACAATATTATGAATGTAACCTTTGAAGACCTTATCCAACTTTTGTTCCACAACTTGCTTGGCTTCAAAATGTAGCACACAACTATCATATGACAAAAATAACTCATAGAATAACCTCCTTATCATGTAATGAACCATCGTATCACCCTAAAGTACATGTTATAACATTCCAAACTCGTCTACTTTCGATGAAACTTATTTTCTTCAATTGGTTTAGCTTCTAAGATTTCCAACCCTCTCGATACTCGTTATTCATGATCTTAAATATTTGTAACCTCCAAGGTAACACGATTACCTTACTTTATATGCTTCCAAATATAATCTTATTTCTGAACTTACATCAATTGACTTACGACGTACTCTCACGTGTGAAAACATGGGGTGTAACACATCAGTTGAAGATTCAGGAGCCAGATATCTCGAAGACTGCTTTCATGACTCGGTATGGTCACTACGAGTTCCTTGTGATGTCATTTGGTCTGACCAACGACCCAACATCATTTATGCATTTGATGCACAATGTGTCCCAACCCTACCTTGACTCTTTCATCATTATGTTTATTGACGACATTCTGGTGTACTCGAAGACTCAGGAGGATCACGAGCAACGCCTAAGGACTGCGCTTCAGACCTTGAGAGAAAAAAAGTTATATGCAATATTTTCAAAGTGTGAGTTTTGGCTAGACTTAGTTGCATTCTTGGATCATGTGGTGTCGAGTAATTGGATCAAGGTGGATCCGAAGATGGTTGAGCAGTGCAGATTTGGCCTAGACCATCCTCAACTACAGAGAACTAGAGTTTCTTGATTTGGCGGGGTATTACCGTCAATTTGTAGAGGGTTTCTCATCTATTGCAGCACCTATGACCAGGATGACCCAGAAGGGTGCTCCATTCAGGTAAACAGAGGAGTGTGAAGAGAGCTTTCAGAAGCTTAAGACATCATTGACTACAATCGTAGTATTGGTATTTCCTATAGGTTCATGGTATTATACTGTATATTGTGATGCATCACAGATTAGTCTCAGCGCGGTGTTGATGCATGACGGTAGGGTAATTTCCTATACGTCCATACAGCTGAAGGTGCATGAAAAGAGTTATTCTGTCCACGACCTTGAGTTAGCAGCTACTGTTCATGCCTTGAAGATTTGGCGGCGCTATCTGTATGGTATCCCTTGTGATATCTACACCTATCATCGGAGTTTGCAGCATCTGTTCAAACAGAAGGATCTTAACTTGTGTCATCGAAGGTGGTTGGATCTGCTCAAGGATTATGATATCACCATTTTGTACCATATCGGGAAGGACAATGTGGTGGCATATGCTTTGATTTGCCGAGCAGAGAGTTTAGGGAGCTTAACATGTCTACCAGCAGTATAGAGGCCATTGGCGTTCACACTTCAGGCCTTAGGCAACTAATTTGTTAAATTGGATATTTCTGAGCCGAGTCGAGTGTTGGCTTGTGCGGTTTCTCGGTCTTCTATTTATGATCGTATCAGGGAGCATCAATATGATGACCCTCCATCTGCTTGTCCTTAGGGACACAGTTCAACACGATGATGCTAAGGAGATCACTATTTGAGATGATGGTGAATTGAGGATGCAGGGTCGGCTATGTGTGCCCAACGTAGACAGATTGCGTGAGTTGATTTTCTAGGAGTCTCACAGTTCGTGGTACTCTATTCATCCTGGTGCCCTGAATATGTATCAGGACTTGAGGCAATATTATTAGTGGAGGAAAATGAATGACATAGTGGAATATGTAGACCGATGTCTAAATTGCCAGTAGGTAAAGTATGAGCATCAACGGCCAGGTGGATTGCTTAATAAGTTAGAGATTCTAGAGTGCAAATGGGTGATCACTATGGATTTCGTTGTTGGGCTTCAACGGGCTCATCGAAAGTTTGATGCAGTTTGGGTGATTGTGGATAGGATGACCAAGTCAGCTCATTTCATTCCTGTGATGACTACCTATTCTTCCGAGCAACTGGCTCGAGTTTATATCCGCGAGATCATCAAGCTTCATGGCGTAGCGACATCTATCATCTCTGATCAGGGTACGCTGTTCACATCACGGTTCTGGAGGGCCGTACAATATGAGTTAGGTACTTGAGTTGAGTTTAGCACAACATTTCTCCCTTAGAAGGATGGACAGTCCAAATGCACTATTCAGATATTAGAGGATATGCTTCGTGCATGTGTGATGGAGTTTGGAGGTTCTTGGGATTAGTCCTTTCCACTTGCGGAGTTTGCCTACAATAATAATTATCAGTCGAGCATTCAGATGGCACCATATGAGGCTTTATTGGGTACAGACTTGGTTAAGGATTCCTAGTAGAAGGTTAAGGTGATTCATGATCGACTTCGCACAACCCAGTCCAGAAAGAGCGGGTCCTACTACGGTTGTCACCCATGAAGGGTGTTATGTGGTTCGCAAAGAAGGGCAAGATGAGCCAAAGGTTTATTGGCCCATTCGAGGTGTTGCGACGTGTTGGGGAGGTTGCTTATGAGCTTGCCTTGCCTCTCATTCTAGACTGGTTTTATCCGGTATTCCATGTTTCTATTCTCCGAAAGTATCACGACGATGCGTCTCATGTTTTGGATTTCAGCTAAGTCAGTTGGACAAGGATTTATCTTATGTTGAGGAGCCAATGGCTATTTTGGATAGGCAAGTTCGAAATCTGAGGTAAAAGAACATTTCTTTAGTAAAGTTTCAGTAGAGCGGTCAACCGGTAGAGGAGGCGACTTGGGAGACCGAGCATGATATGTGCAGCCGTTATCCTTATCTTTTCACCGCTTCAAGTATGTCTTTATACTCGTGCGAGGATGAACAATTATTTTAAAAGGGTGAAGATGTGACGACCTGGCCGGTTGTTTTGTGAGTATTAGACCCGATCCCCTATTTATTGCTTTCCCCGTATCTTTTTCTGCTTATGTGACTTGCCGGGGGGTTTTGTTTGTGGTTTCAGAGTGATTTGGGACACGCATTCCCTAAAATGGAAGATTTAGTTCTATGATTTTGAGCATAGTTAGAACTGTGTGAAGACGACTCCGAAATGGAATTTTGTCGGTTCCATTAGCTCCGTTGGGTGATTTTGGACTTAGGAGCTTGTTTTGATTGTGTTTTCGAGGCATGTAGCTGAATTAGGCTTGAGATGGAAAAAGTTGAAGTTTTAGGAAGTTTGACCGAAAGTGAACTTTTTGATATAAGGGTTGGATTTTGATTTCGGAAGTTAGAATAGGTCCATAATGTCAATTATGACTTATTTGCAACATATGGGGTCAATTGGACATGGTTGATAGGTTTTGGCATCAGTTGTAGAAATTTGAAGTTTCAAAGTTCATTAAGTTTGAATTGGAGGGTGATTCATGTTTTAGCATTGTTTGATGTGATTTAAGGGCTCGAATAAGTTCGTATGGTATTATAGGACTTGTTGATAAGTCTGGTTGAGGTCCCAGGGGCCTTAAGTGGATTCCAAATGGTTAACAGACTAGATTTGAACTTGTTGAAATGCAGAAATTTCTGGTGTTTCCAGTTGTTGGTTTCCTTTTTCTCGTTCGTTAGGGGAGTTCCGCGTTCGCGTAAAGGACGGGGGGACATGAGGGTATTTGTGCTTCTAGATCGTGATGAAAGTTTCTCATTCGCGAAGCGTTGAGGCAATAAGTCTACGCATTCACGATGAGGGTCCCGCGTTCGCGTAAAGGAAGTTGGTCCACTGACTCTCCAGGCAATTTGCCTACACGTCCGCGATGATGGTCCCGCGTTCGTGTAAGGTCGAGCTGAGTAAGCGTCGCGTTCGCGATGAAGAATTTTTAACTGAAGAAATTTTGGTGCTTCGCGAATGCAAGGTTTCTTCTGCGTTCGCGAAGAAGGGATCACTAGGCACTATAAACATTTCAAAAATGAGGGTTTAGCCATTTTTAACATAACTTGAGATAGAGAGCTCGAATTTGGTCAAACTTTTGAGGGAATTTCAGAGGAAGATATTGGGTAATGATTCTTAACTCATTCATGTTTATATTCTACTAATCTATAGTTTATTTCACCATTTAAGTTCGGGTTTGGGTTTATAAGATTGGGAAATATGAGAAAAGTTCTTGAACTAAATTTTTGAGTTTTGATTGGGATTTTGACATCGGATTTGAGTAATTTTGGCATGAGTGAACTCGTAGGTGAATTTTGACTGTTCGTACTTTGTGACTTTTAACCGATTCCGAGACATGGGTCCGTGTCTACATTTTGGGGCGATTTTCGAAATTCTTGTTAAAGTCTTGATTTAATTATTTTGATTAGTCTCGTATAGTTGTATTTATGGTATGTAATTGTTTTTGGCTAGATTTGGGCCATTCGGAGTCGGATAATTGAGGAAAGAGCATTATTATTGATTGATTGAGCTTGGTTCGAGGTAAGTGGCTTGTCCAACCTTGTTTGGAGAAATCCCCATAGGATTTGGTACTGTTGTGGTATTTCTATATGTGAGCCCCGTGTGCGTTAGGTGACGAGTGAGTACACTGGCTAATTGTTGTAAAATCCGTTTTTCACTGAGTAGTATTCTGTTACACCTTAATTGAGTTAAACCAGCATGTGTGGTTATCTTCCTTATTCTAAACTAACATCTCTACGTGTCTTAAATGCTTATTTGAAATCTGTGCAGCATGTTTAGTTGAATTCTTGTCTTTACTTGATTTGTTTCAACCTTAGCTGTAGAATTCTTGTTGTTAATTGCTTTTTCCATCGATTTGAGCTGTGTGTTTACTTTTGTGACTACGAGGCGGTACCTCGGGAGATCCGCATACACATTTACTTTTGAGACTATGAGGCGGTACCTTGAGAGATCGCCTTGCATATTTACTTTGGGACTACAAGACGGTATCTCGGAAGATTCCCTGTTGAATATTTCTTTTGGGACTACGAGACGGTATCTCAGGAGCTCCCCTGTTGTTTATCTCATTGTGTTGTGTTGTTCTTTCTCTGTGAATTCTTTCTCTTAAATTCTCAGTCTTTCAACATGTTATTATATCACCTGTCTTATTATGATATCCAGTAGGTCCCCGGCCTTACCTCGTCACTACTCCACTGAGGTTAGCCTTGACACTTACTAGGTACCGTTGTGGTGTACTCATACTACTGCTCTGCATATATTTTGTGTGCAGATCCAGGTACTTCTTATCTTCCTCGTTATCGGTGAGCAACGAGACTTTAGAGACTTTAAGGTATTTTGCCCGTGTACGCAGACCTCAGAGTTCCCCTCTATTCCCTCCTATGTTGTTTACCTCCATATTTTCTTAGACTATGGTGTATAGAGATACTAGTTTTCTTCTGTAGCTTGTGAGTTATGGCTACCGGGTTTTGGGAAATATTGTTTATAATCGAGTGTTGGGTTTTGTACATGCCTAGCGGCATCTTATCAGTTATTTAATTACCTGTTGTAGTTTAGTTGCTAAATTTTTTCTTTTATTTTTATTTTTTCCGCAAATTATACGGATTGCCTAATCGTAGAGACTAGGTGCCATCACGATGCCTTACAGAGGGAGAATTAGGTCACGACAGTATGTTCTGACGGGGTCCTCAGAGGCTCGGGTGAGTTTCAGAGTGGTTTCAGACAATTCCTAGGCCCTTTATAGTTGTTGGTTTTTGGAAACAGGGGTGTGAATCATGATTGCGGACACGTTTACGAAGAGCAAATTGTTGTTTGGGCCTTGTGAATCGCAATCGCGTAAGCCTTTCACACAATTGTGTTGAAGAGTTTCTGCTATCACTGGCCTAATTTAGAAGCTTATATCTTGCAATGTATTATTAATTCGAAGGTGACCTAAAAAGAAAGTTGTAGCACTTTGTTTTCGGTTTTCAGAAATCACACGATTTGTCATTTCGAGTTTTGTTCAAAAAGTTATGGCCGTTATACTACAGGATGTTTGGAATAAGTTTAGAAAGGTAATGGAATTTATTCATCACGATCTGCGGGGAAATGACTGCGATTGCGATGGATAAAAACTATGCTGAAGACTTTTCTAATTGCGATCGCGAAGTTGGTGACCATGATCGCGAAGAAGGACCAACCGGCAGTACATTAAAACATCAAATTGCACGATTTTGAGTTCATTTTCATGACTTTTCGAGTTCTTAGAGAACAAGTAAGGCGATTTTTGAGGAGATAAACACCTAAATCGTTAGGGTAATGAATTTTATCTTTGCTTTGATTATATCTTTTCTTTGTCCACGGATTATTACACCTAACTCCTGGATTTGAAAAGAAGAAATTGGGGGGTTTTGACCTGAACATAAGAGAATGAATTTTGGGGTTTTGAACATGAAATTGAGGTCAGATTTGGATGAAACATATATGGTTATACTCGTATTCGAATGGGTTGTCAGAATTTATGAGTTTTGTAGGGTTTTGAGATGCGGGTCCGGGTTGAATTTTTTGTTGACTTTGAGTATTTGATTAAATATTCGACCTTTTGTCGCTTAGGTTTGTTTCCTAAGGCATTATTTAATGTTCTTAGTTGCTTTAGGCCAGTTTTTAGCTGTTCAGAGGTTGATTTGCGCGGGATGGCATTTCTAGAGTATTGTTTTGGCTTGCTTAAGTTAAGTATCTTACCTAAACTTGATTGAGGCACTAGCTGCCTGAGTTATTTATGATAGCTACATGTTATGGGTGTGCATATGTGTGGTTTTTGAGCCCATGTGCGAGCACCAGGGTATTTATCCGTGATCAGGGTAGTGCTTCGGCTATGATATGACTTGAATTGACTATTAAGACTTAAGTTGTGATATTTCTCATATTTGTAACCCTTTTGTGAACTATTTGATGCGTGTTTGAGGTTACATAGAGGATTTCTTGAATGAACTTGATAATTACTATTACTTTGATGAAAGTATAAATTCAGCTATGATAGCACGCTTTGCACATGCCTACACTATAGCATGTCATTATACCAGTCCTGGAGTCTGAAATTTTATATTCATTCATCATACACTTGTATTCTTCTATATTTGCTTCAGTTTGATATGATTTGGACTAGATGCATGTGACTACACCAGGTAGATTGTGTTGTTATGCCCGTGATTCCCGTTTATTTATAGTTTCCCAAAGTTTGCTGGAAAAAATTCCCTTTGGGAGGTTCTACGGCCGAAAAATTCCATGTGCGGTCCGCACTTTACTTGAGTCTGCAGGTTGAGAAATTCTTCATCCGCGTAATTTGACATGCTGTTGCGATTCAACTTCTGCGGCTGCACTTTACTTGAGTCTGCATGTTGAGAGATTCTGTATCCGTATAATTTGATCTGCGACTGTGTTTCAACTTCTGCGGCCGCAATATTCATGTGAGGTCCACAATTCAGGCAAGGCTTCAGTCTTGGTCACTTTGCACATTCTCCGAGCTTTTTGAATTCTTGTCAGTGTGACCATGTTATGCAGCCACAAAAATTGTGTGCGGTCTACATTTCTCTTCACTCCATCTCTGAGGTCCAACAACAAATCTGTGGCTGTAGAGAGAATTCTGCGCTCCATGCTTTCTTTTAAAAAATACTTCCATTAGTTTTGGAACATAAATCAACACTTTCGGACTAAGACTAAAGCAAAAAGGTACTAATAAGGGGTCAAAATCCACATTTATCAACACCCCCAAACTTAAGTCTTTGATTGTCCTCAAGCAAATAAATTAGTTCCCACCTTCTTAGAGTGAAAGGTCATTTTAGCTAGTCAATGGTAATCCATTCATACTTAGTTTGGACCAACAATTACCCACACTACTCATATATTATTAACAATGTGACAAGTCAAGTATCATGCACACATAGTTCTATTGTGAGATTTGAGCTTCAAGAATTGACTTTACTCATCAAGGACTCTTGTTCTATCATGTAGATCATGGTGGACTCAATACTCTTCCTCCTATACCTTCCACCTGCCAGGCTTTCTTCAAAATTTATCACTCAATCGTAAGAGTCATGAAAGGTTCACTCTTCTATGACAAGAAAATGTCACAAGTACGACTTCAAGTTCCATAGGCTTGCCCCTCATGTAGATCACCACTAATGTAAGCTCACTTGGTTCGAAATCAAGTCGGGCTTCTTTCAGGTTGTAATGAAGGCTTTCGGATTGGGGTAGGATACCTTATGGGTAAGTGGGTACACCTTGCCTTAAGCACTCCACATTTTCATTTCTTGGCTCACGATTACCAATTCTTAGAGGCATTCTCTTTATTTCTTCGCGGTCAGAGAGATTTGACATTAGTCTTTCTCATTCATTTTATTCATTTTCTCCCTTGATGTTCATGTTAGGGATAATTACCTCTTTTTGATTCCATCAACCCTTCCTTTTATTCTTTTTTTTTTTGCATTGTTTTTGTTCTTTTTACTTTTCTTGCTTTTCCTTTCATAAAAATCATTTTTTTTTGCCTTGGTACCTCTTTTAAATTTCTCAACTCTCCCCCAAACTTATTCCTTAAGCCACTTATTTCACAAGAGTGTTAAGGAAGGTTTGTGTGCCAAGAGAGGTTCACGAAAAAATAGGTAAATGCTTATATCATGGTTGGCAATATAAAAGAAAATCCTACAATCATTTCCCAAACCAAGTAAAACTTAGGATTTCACCTTGAATCACATTCGGGGAAAGTTCCAGACCATTCGCACGGGTTCTTGGACTAGAAAAAAAATCAACTCATCTCTCAATCAAGTATACCGTAAAAGAGGATAGAGTCGAGAGCTTACAATAACCACAATCATTTTAAAGATTACTATGGACCAATAAACCACTCGATGATTACTAAAGCCAAATCAAGAGTGTCAAAGTCACTAACTAGAGCTATTTTTCTTTCAAAAACCCTGTTTCAAACCATAACCACGTAGTTAAGTGTTTACGTACCAATTAAAGCATGAATAACTCTTTTTTGAGAATGACTTGATTAGGCCTTTTATTCATTACTACTACTATTATTATTACCTAAACACGGAAACAGACTCATTCCCTTAAAAAGGTTGTCACGACATCTTTCATTCGGAAGAATCACCCGGTTCACACAAAAAACTACCTTTGTAAAGAAAAATGACATTAAGAAAACCAAAGGCTTGTTATCCAACTACAACGAAAAAATATAAAAAGAAGCTACTAACAAAACAAAAACTAAAGTGGAAAATTAAAGAAGCTAATGAACAATAACTACTAAAAATAGATAAACTACATATGAGAAATGGAACAGAATCATCCAATTATTATGATTCAATTGTAACATAAATGTGCCAATCAAATAAACTCCACCCCTCAAACAAAAGTAAGCATTGTCCTCAATGCTTAACAAAATAAGAGCGAAAGAAGAGAGAGGGCGAAAAAACTCCCTAAGGATCCGTGGACATCTCAGTGTCCTCAACAACATCATCATCATATTTGGGAGTGGCAGGAGTGGCAAACATCACACACACTGCCTCAGCAATGTCGACAGTAAGGCATGGCTCATCATCTTGGCCAGCTAGTGCAACCGGCGTAGACGGATTTGGGGCGGGCTGGTCTGGGCCAAGTAATATATCAAATGGTAGATCCCCAGTTGTCGTGAGTTTGGTCACCTCCTTCTTGAGCTTATCCACTGATCAATTGTGTGTCTGAGACTTCCTCATCTTTTTCACTTTCTTGGAAAACTCCTCAATAACCGACATATATTATACCAGAGTGTCCATGATCAACTTCTGGTTGTCCAGAATCTTTTTCAACTTCTCATGAAGATCAAAAGTGACATGTGGGGCCTGTCTAGATGACTGCTGATGTCTCCCAAACTCACACCACTAATTTAGTCGGGGTCGAATACACAAGGAGCTAATGTGGGATTAGGTATATACCTAGTGTGAATGTACGACGTGCTTAAGATTGCACTTCCCCATATTCATTTGTTGTTTCTACTTCTACTATTACGCTATTGATTGTAATTGTAATGCTAAGAGACAATGTTTTTGGTTTTGGTTGTTTTTCAAATTATAAAAGATCTAGGGTTGCGACTTCCGCCTAGTTGGTTATCTAATGGGTTTAGAGCTTTTGGGTGTGTTTGGTTGATTGGGATACCATATAGAAATCACACACAATTACTCACTCTATACCTCTCGGTAGTTTGAGTGATATTGCCCAATTTGACTTTCTCAATTCCAAATGGGTAATTCATGGAACAAGTGATAAATGCTCTAGTCGGGTCTTACTATCTTTAGGTTCGACCTTTTAGTTGGGGCTATCAATTTGAGTTCACCTCAATTCCTATTTAGTCATGTTTTCCTAGACTCAATCTCTCTTCTCAAGTAGAGACTAATTCACTTAGGCATGAATCAATGTTTGCAACCACCAATTCTCAAATTCAATCAGGAACTAGGATAAATATCATAAACCCAATCATAAATAAGCCCTAAATACATTAAATAGAAATTAAAGAAGCATTGGTTCAAAACCCTAGCTAAGGGTTTAACTACTCATGGAAAATGAAGAAATTAAAGAAGAAACTAAGATAAAATTCATAGTACTTGATTAAGGGAAAAATTCTAATGTTTAAAAGATAAACTAGTACAAATTTACCAAATACAGTAAATAAAAACGGCTCAAGTGCACCAAACTTACAAAACTTGACATAAAAATAATAAAAAGATCTATTTATACCCAGCTAAAAATATTTGGCAAAATTGCCCCTGTGAAGGTTGTGCGGCGGCACAATTTTGTGTGCGGTCCACACTTTGAGACTAACTAGTTAAGTGGTCTTTATGCAGTCGCATAAAACTAGGATGCGGCTGCACTTCCTCTAATTGTGCGGACTGCACATTTCTGAGTACGGTCGCACACATGAACTTGGACTAGAGCTAGCCTTCTTTCTGCCGACTGCACAGTTATGAGTGCGGCTGCATTTTGGCATCCTGTGGCCGCACAATAATAGTGCGGTCCGAACATCTTCAAGGTCCCAAAATACATGTTTTCTGAATCTAGTCTTCTGCGGCCGCACAATAGTTGTGCGGTCCACACTCTGTGAAGAAATTCCATCAGTGCCTCTTTATAGTTTGCGGCCGCACATAGTATTGTGCGGTCCACACTGTGGCCTTTTTTGCCTTGTTTTGGTCCTTGTCCAAATTTTACTTCTTTTCGAGTTGATTTTTACTTCTTTGGCTCGTTTTCCAATATTCATGCAAGAAAGCAGATTTCATTAGTTCTTGGGAATACCTTTAAGAATTTTTGAGCTAAAACACAAGAAAAAGAGAACAAATAAGCAGTCAAAATCCCTACTTATCAACTCCCCCAAACTTAGTGTTTTTCTTGTCCTCAAGCAATTAAGGCGATTCCCACCTCCACTAGAAAGGGATATTTCAGCTGGTCTATGTTGAGTCAAACACAAATCATTAACAAGCCTATTATTTTAATGTTGAAGCACATATGTCTCTAATGTAACACTTGAGCATCAAGGTTTGACTTTGTTAATCAAGGAAGCTCACAATTTCATGCAAATCGCTGTGGATCCAAAACTCCTCCTCCTATACTCCCAGGAAGCTCATCTCACTCACGAATGAAGAATTCAATTAATGACTCGAGAAAGATTCACTCAACACTCTAAAAAAAAAGTCACAAGCCCGACACTAAGTACCATATGCTTTCCCCTCATGTAGATCACCACTTATGTAAGCTTGCTCGGCTTAGGGGTTTTTCGACATGTAATGAAGGCTTTTGGACTAAGGAGGGAAATATAGGAATAGAATTGGTTCATATTTCCTTTAGAACTTCATTCTTATATTTTTGGCTCTTACTTTGTCGACTCTTTGATTCATTTTCTTTTCCCTTAGAGGATTAGAGAGACTTGACATCACTCTTTCCTTTCCATGCTATTCATATTCTCCTTCTTTGGTTTCTCCATGCTTTGAACTTTCGCTTTTTTTGTTTGCATCTTTTCAGCCCTTTTTCATTATTGAATTTCTTTTTGTGTTTTTATTTGTTCTTCCTTTCTTTTTCTTTGCCTTTCCTCTTCTTCATTTCTTTTCTCTTTTTGTGCCTTGAAACCATCTTTAAACTCCTCGTCTCCCCCCAAACTTATGTTTTTTCCATTTGAATGATATGAGTGCTAAAGAAAGTTTATGTTCCAAGAGAGGGTCACTACAACACGGGTAAAGGCTTGCAACGTGGTTATCGAATAAAAGAGGCTTAAGGCTCAAAAGGGTTGACTAAGGATGATATCATTGGTGGGCCAAGGAAGGTTTCAAAACGGGCCAAGGAGAGCCTTCAATCCCTTTCGAAGACAAGATAACTTAGAATTTCTCCTGGAAACACATTCGGGGCAAGTTCTAGACCGTTCACACAGGTAATTAGACTTGTAACAGAATACCTCAGCTCTCACACAACTAGATTGTTAAAGAGAATAGAGTCGAGGGTCCAATACAACCACATTCAAGATTGAAAATCGCTAATGGTTCAACTAAACTACCCGATGGTTGCTTAAGTCAACACAAGAGTCACAAGGTCACTAACTAGAGCTATTTCTTTAAAAAAATTATTTTTAACCATAAGCGCGTAGTTTAGTGCGTTGGTACCAAGTGAAGTATGCTCGCCCCTTATATATTCATTAATACTATTTTTTTCTACATAGACACAAAAAACTGACTCGATCCTTTAAGAAGGTTGTCACGCCATCCATCATTGGGAAGAGCCACCCGGTTCATACAAGACCCACCTTTTGAAAGAACTGTGGCATTAAGAAAACCAAAGGCTTATTTTTACTAAAACATAAAAAGAAGCTAATAAATTAAAATGAAGCTAATAAAGTAATTAAAAAGCTATACTATTGAGAAAACAAAATGAAGAAGCTATGAAATAAACTACTAAAAGTACGGTAAATGAATATACAAACCGAGGGGAATATAATAAATACAAGAGGGATACATATATACTTAATTAGGGAGAAAATAAAAATAAGAGAAAAAAGAGTATTAAAGTTATTACAGGCCCAAAAGTAATCAAATGTCATCAAAATATCATACAGTCACACAAAGGTTTGCCACCCTTTAGCTTCAAAGTTGAGGGTGACCCGGATGATAGGAACTCCAACTGTAATCCATGGTGGTGGTGGTCCTCGAGCAGCCAAATTCTCAGTTAACCAAGGGCGAGCTGCTTCACCCAGAGCCAACTTCTCTAGGTACTGGAATGCCACTACTTATTTGAATCCCACATAAGTGTTCAAAAAGCAGGCGTCAAATCGGACTTTCAGATTTCTCACCTTTGTCACTTTTGTCCCCTTCATGATGTGAGCCCCATTGGCATAGAACTCCCTGAGTAAGTGCTCATTGGCATTGATGACACTGTGGGTGAACCATATCCACCTCTTGCACTCTCGAAACTGTCTAAGGACATTTGGATTATGAATATCCAAAATCCTTTATTAAGAACTGTCGCTCAATTGTGACCGACCTCTGGGGCCACAATTCCTGGAATCTGTTGAAAGCTATCAAGCTGACGAATCGATCTTCCCATATTTCCTTTTTCTTTGACCTCTCCAAGCCACCACTTGAGTGTCCCCCCTACCATTATCCGGGGCATCATCATCATCGACATCAATAGCCACTGGTGCCAGAGAAGAAGGTGAAGAGGAGGGCTTGGAACCATGGCTTCCCGCGTCAGAACCCCCAAAAGAACTAGATATAGGTTCATTGCGCAATTGATAACACCCAGTGGGTTGGGATGGTTGGGACTGGGCCTCAGGTTGGACCTCCATTGTATGACCCTCGAAGGCTTCCCTTGATGGGGAATAGGAAATGGATTTTGAGGGCTATGTGGCCCTTCCTCTCCCGGTGGTTGCACTCCCAGTGGGTGAGTGCCTTTACCTTTGCCTCAGGAGGATTCACCTATCCCTGTTGATGTATCACCTCTACTATGTGATCTAACCATTGTCTGCAATTCAAGGTACATAAGTCAGTTGAGTTAAAAAACAATTCAAACATTTGTAGAGTAGTTGCAGCACAATAGTCACCAAAGAGACAATGCGGACCTCACAATACTGAGTGCGGCCGCAGGATTTCTAGTGTGGACCACATAATTCTGAAGTGCGGTGCATACCCTAAAGTGGGGGCCACATAATTGTGAGTGTGGACGCACATCCTAAAGTGCGGACCGCACAATTTTAAGTGTGGCCGCACAAGTCCAGTCCTGAGTTTCTGATTCTCTGAAGTTTACAAGTTCGGTCGCACACATTTTTTTGCGGCCGCACAAGTTTTCTACGGATCGCAAAATTTTGAGTGTGGTCCGCACTTTTCAAGCACAAAATTTTTTCCTAATCAAGGGGTCTACGGACTGTACAAAAATCTGTGCAGCTGCACAATTTGAACATTTACGGCAGTACAGTTAGGGTTCATGCAATTTTTCACAATTTTGACATAGTTCACAAATTGAAATGATTAATGGTCTACCCAGTCCCTAATGAACATATATGAAGCTACCCACATGATATTTAAGCACATAGTAAGCATATTTGACAATTTTAGGGCTAACAATAACTAAACTTATCAAATAAAAAAACAAAAATTAAGAAAAATGAACAAAAATCTAACATGGATTGAACATACCAGTAATGAATGGTGGAGCTAAGAAACTAACGTGATGAACCGAATGTGATTTGTGAACTATTTTGTGATGCACAGTGTTTTCTTAGGGCTTGGGAATTCAGAGAATGTAAAGTGTTAATAGTGGTGAAAAGCCCTATTTATACTTTGACCAAGTCGATCAAAACATTACATGAGTGCGGCCGCACAATTTTGAGCGCGGTCCGCACTCTTTACCTGCACATGGATTGAGCTTTTGCGGTCTGCAAAAAAGTGAGTGCGGCCACATAAATTTTTGCGGTCCGCATAATTTTTTGTGCGGCCGCATTTTGGCCAATTTCCTGCAAATCCAAACTTCAGAGAGTTGATGTTTTTGTGTCTCCAGTTGTGCAGCCGCACAAAGAATTGTACGGCCACAGAGCCTTCTGTAAAGATGAGGCGTGGCTAGAATCCATAGTTTTAAGCATCATATATCTTACGTTTTATGTTCTTTTGTGATAAAAATACACGTTATATGTGCTTAATGGAGTATATTTCATGTGTAAGTGAATTGGTGATGGAAGCCGAGCTAAAAGGGTGTGTAAATGTGAAAAATACGCTCAAGAGTCAAAAATGAGTGACCCGTGCCATAACCGGGCATTTTGCCTCTAATTCCTGGCCTGCCCAAGCTATAGTGAGGCGTTAGATCCCAAACGCCTGGCCTACCCAAGCTATAGCTGCGCGTTTGGGGTTTAACGCCGGGGGTCCCTGATACGGTCAATTCCGAGTTTTGAAGGTTTCAAGTGTTTACCGGTTTGAATAGAAGTCTCCTACACGTTTAGGGTTGACCCCAAACATATAAATAGACCCAAAAACACAACTTTGGGAGACACCATGAAAGAGATTGATCGAGGGACGTGAAGGAACACACACCACCCTTGAAGGAGGCTTCTACCTAGTTTTTCTTCTCTTCTATTCCTTTAATTTCATAGTTCATTAGTTCTAGAGTTTTGGGTGATACATGAACGTTGTAGTTTGAAGCTTGAATTTTTCTTATTATTTTATCGTATTGGTTTATTTATTCAATCTTGCGCTTAATTATTTTATTGCTTGATAACCAATTTAATACTATCTACGAATCTAGGATTGAACTCGGGAGAGGGAAATCTAGATTGCATATAAGATTGGGTAGAGCAAGATCTTAACCCTTCAGGGGAGCGGATTTGCGGTTAGGATAGGAATATACCTAATCGCCTTCCTTGGTTATTATACGGGAATTATTAATGTGTTCTTGTTAATCCTAATTTCATAGGAATATAGGCGTTAGTTTAGCTTGAATAGGCGAGTTGTACTTCGGGAGAAGGCTACGAGCAATATTAACCTCGTCAATCAATAAACCAGATAAATTAATTAGACGATTTAAGTGGAAAACTCAGCAGGATTGTTTGCTAACCCATAGCTCTTGAATATCGGCTCTTATTGAATTCGTGTCTAATCTCGCCAATTTGTTTCCTTAATTTCATAGTTTACAATTCTAGATTAATTTTAGTTAAATATTCATACTTTAGTATTCGCTTGAATAGATTAATTGTTTGGGTTTAATTTAGTTGATAGTTAATCACAAGTCCTTGTGGGTACGATATCTGGACTTACAATCCTATATTACTTGTCGACCACGTATACTTGCGTGTGCGTTTGGGACTAACAAGTTTTTGGCGCCGTTGCCGGGGACCTAGAAATTAACTATTCTACTAGATTGAATGTTTACTTTTGTCTATTTAAGTTTTTAATTTTTTATTTGTATCTTAATTTAATATTTTATTATGTTTCTTGACATGGCATCTTGGAATGATTATTGTTCGAATAGTGGTTATTCTTATTATGACGATCCTTGTCCATATTGTGGAGGACCAAACATGTGGAAATATTATCCATCTCAATCTAATGTGTGTAATTTTTGTAATGTGTGTGGTTGTCAAGGTGGCCATTGAGATGGTTGTCCTNTGATGAATTAAAGGCCAATTTCCAAGAAGAACCTCAACTCGACGAAGAGAGCTAGTTCCCACCAAATAATTTTGAAGAAGAAGATATAATGAGCCAATCTTGGCTAGAGGAACAAGCTCAGCTAATAAAATCTCATGAATTTCTTTGTGATGGTCTTTCAAATATGACAGAGCAACTGATAGAAGGAAGAACTGCGCTCAGGTAAGAGATAAACCATTTTGGCTCAGATATCTATGACCTGCAGGCTCAATTGAATAAAAAAGTTGAGGTGTCTGATGCCCTACCATCAATATTTGTGGACACTGGCCATCTTGTGGAGCGGAAAGAGGAGATCCAAATATTCAACCAAATTATTAATGATGTCAAGGTTGATGAAGAGTATAAAATAAAGGATGTGCAGTTTTTGAATTGGAGCGTATTGGACCTCATTCTAAACACTTTTCAACATTGTGTTTTGTTGGTGACATGGGAATTGATCCAGTCGATCATATAGAGGAGTCAATGGATGAGGAACAAAGTGTTTATATTCTGAAATTTGTGATGCCAAGAAGACAAAATGACATCCCTCACCTAAGGGCCAAGAAGTGCAAGATGCGATACCTACGGTTTGGTTCCTTTATTTTTATACCACCACCCCATGAACGTGACAGAAAAATTGATGCAAAATTGGGGACGCAATTCATATCCTCAAAGTGGAAGGAAAAGTGGTGAAGTAGCAAGTCGTGCCACGACTATAAATAAGGGCTTGTTAGGAGGCAACCCAGCCTGTATATATTTTCATTAATTTTTAGTGTCAGTTTTGTGTTATTCTTATTTTGCAGAATAGGGGAAGTCTGAGTACCCAAAAATTGAAGTTGAGGGGCATGTTTGAGCTTAAGTGTGGGGTCATCCCGACTCTAAAGATTGAGAATCATGTCCGGGCTATGCCCGAGAGGGTCTCAGGGAGTATTTCTCACCCTTGTTATAATGTTTTTCTTGGTGATCATGCATCGAGGACGATGCATAACATAAGTGTGGGGTGGGGAAACTACTTTCTGAGGTGTAATTGTATAAAATTATTGTTTTTTAGTAAAATCTTGGATTTCTCCCACCGATGGATCTGTTGGACAATTTTCTTGAGGGATAAAGTCCGATTTAAAAATGCCAAAAAGTTTTTTTTTTTAGGATAGGTAAGTAATATCCCTTGGTTTTTTTTTTGGCAACGGTTCTTTTCCAAGGGTGTAACTTGAACCGGGCACTTTAAATTTTTTTAGAGTATTTAGGAAGAAGCTGAGTAACTTAGAAATAGCCCATGACATGTTTGATACCGGCATATTAGGTTATGACATACATTCTGCTTTCCCTTATATTTGGTTTGACATGTGATGCCTGAGTAAAAATAAATAGCCTATTTTGTGACGCCTTAGCTCAGTTGTTTGACTTGTATGCTACATAGTGTAATATTGCTTAATTCTCTCAGTTTTGTGTGCTTGCTTGACTTGAGAGTTGAATAAAACCGTTGTGATTGAGCCATGTGCAATGTGTGAGTGAGGTTTAGTGATTTTCTATGTGATCCTGTGTTGTCTAGAACTTGCCCCGTGTGTTAATCGAAGCGAAATTGTAGGTTATGCTAGTCTAGGAGATGACGTATGCATTTTCTTGCTTGATTATGGATGTGCTTGTCACATAAGAATTACATTTCCATTGCTAGCCCCTTTGAGTTATTTGACGTTTTCTTTGCTACCCACATTACAAGCCGTACCCCTATTTTGACCTTAAATTGAGATTTTTGCACCTTTTCCTCCTAAGGCACTTAGTCGCGAAAAGAAGTAAGGTGAGATATTGGGGATTAACTTTTGAGTGGAGCCATGGAAAGACATGTTAGTGCACTAAAAATTGTATTCAAAAGTCACTAGCCATCGAATCTTCATGTATGGAGTGTGTGTAGGAAAGAAAAAGAAATGATAGTAAAAGTATGTACAAAAAGATACACACCTCCAATTTTTATTAATTTGTGCTAGTGAAAATTTCGAAGTGCTTAATTAAAAAAGGGCTATGTTGAATTTGAATTGTGGCAAGGGAATTTGTTGAGAAGAATATGTGTTGATTTGTGAAGGTAGTGTATGAAAGTGCTTAGGAGGGTTAGTCACTATTCCTAAATATATCCTACCCGTCCCTTAGCCTACATTACAACCTTAAAAGTCCTAATTGATCCTATATTTGGCTAACTTGAATTAGTGGAGATCTACACTACAGGAAATCTTATGGTACGACCACGGGATGCATATGAATTATTTGTGAGAGTGAGTGAATTTGTTCAATTGCGTCCAAGCACTCATTAAAAGAATTATCCACCACGGAAAAATCATCCATGAAAACCTCAATAAAATCCTCCACCATATCGGTGAAGATGACCATCATACACCGTTGAAAAGTTGCCGGTGCATTTCATAACCCAAATGGCATCCGCGAAAATGCAAAAGTGCCATAGGGACAAGTGAAAATAGTCTTCTCTTGGTCCACAGGAGAAATAAGAAATTGATTGTAGTCGGAGTATCCATTAAGGAAGTAATAAAAAACACGTCCGGCCAACCTATCAAGCATTTGATCAAGAAATGGAAGCGGAAAATGATCATTCTGAGTGACATTGTTGAGCTTCCTATTGTCCATGCACACTCTCCATCTGGTGATAGTTATTGTGGGGATCAATTCATTCTTCTCATTTTTTATCACAGCCATTCCCCCTTTCTTTGGGACACATTTCACCAGAGAGGTGCACAAGCTATCGAAATAGGGTAAACAACCCTGTCATCCAACCATTATATGATCTTCTTCTTCACTACCTCTTGCATTGCTTCATTTAATCTTCTTTGATGTTAAACAGAGGGTTTGAAATCCTCCTCCAAAATAATCTTGTGCATGCAAAAAGGCGGGGCTTATACTCCGAATATCCGACAATGTCCATCCTATAGCTTTCTTCCTCTTCTAAAGCACCGCCAAAGTAGAATCTTCCTGCACGTTAGTCAAGCAAGAGGAAAGAATAAAAGGTAAAGTAGAACATGGGCCAAGAAACTCGTACCTGAGATGTTAAGGCGAAGGCTTTAACTCTAAAGTGGGAGGCTCCTCGATTGAGGGCTTTGTTGGAGGAGTCTTCCAGTTCTCAAGATCTAAGGACAATTTTTGGGGCTCGTAAGTATACAACCCCATTCATTGCAAAGCATTTACACATTCCACAAAGCGTTCTTTCTCATCATCATCATCATCATGATTAAGTAATACGGCTTCCAAGGTATCATCAGCATTCATCATGGCACTAGCATCATCAACAATCACCTTAGTCACTAAGTCCACAAATGATCAAACTTCATTGCTATCGGTTGCCTCATAGATTTGCACACACGGAAAACTACTTTTTCATCGCCCACCTGGAAGGTGAGTTCACCGGCTTCTACATCTACAAGTTATTTCCCCATGGAAAGGAAGGGTCTCCCCAAAATAATAGGCACCTCATAGTCAACCTTGCAATCAAGGATCACAAAGTCCGCCGGAAGGATGAACTTATCAACATGAACTAACACATCATCTGTAATACCCAATGGTCTCTTCATAGTCCGATCCGCCATTTGCAATCTCATAGATGTGGGTCTTGGTTTCCCAATTCCCAAAGTTTTTAATATGTAGTAGGGAATCAAGTTGATATTTGCCCCCAAATCACATAGAGCTTTGGCAATGTCGTCACTCCCAATAGTGCAAGAGATTGTGAAAGCGCCAGGATCTTCCAATTTCGGAGCCATTGAGTGCACAATAGCACTCATTTGATGTGTCATCTTGATAGTCTCACAATTCATTGATCTTTTCTTTGTCACCAAATCCTTCATGAACTTTGCATAACCAGGCATTTGTTCTAATGCCTCAACCAACATCACATTATTGGATAAACTCTTCATCGTGTCAATAAACTTCTTGAATTGGTTCTCACTATTTTTATTTGTGAGCCTTTGAGGGTATGGAGGAGGGGGCCTTGGTATTGGTTCCTTGGCCTTTGGCACTACCAGTTCCGATATGTCAATCACGTGCTCCCGGGTTCACTTTTTCTTGGGTCTCCTCCACACTTTCATGAATATCAATTCCCACTCCTTCATTAGCTCGAACCACATTACTTGGAGTCTCATCTTATTGAACCAACACATTATCATTCATAATTCTTTTTTGATTTGAGGTGGTTACATCTCCACCTCTTCCACTCCTCATGGTTACGGCCATGGCATGTCCCGTGTTGTTCCGACCCTTCGGGTTTACCACCGTATCACTATGTATTTCCCTCTTAGGAAGACTGTTTAAAGCTTGAGAGATTTTCCCTAATTGAACTTCCAAATTCCAGATTGAAGTGTTGTGGGATGCTAGTTGAGCATCAAAATCGGCATTTTTCTCCATCATTTGTTTGAACATATTTTAAATCTGTCCCATCTCATTGTTGGAAGAACTAGAACCTTGAGACAGATATGGAGGTGGGTTGCTTCGTTGTTGATACATCAGGGGCCTTTGAAAATCCGACTCCCTATTCTCTTGGTTATTATTGTTCTAACCCCCTTGGTTGTGCCACCCCAATTTCCTTGATTATTCCAATTGCCTTGATTGTTGTTATTCCCCAAATTACCTTGATTTTTGTTACCACCACTCCAATTTCCTTGGTGGCCTTGATTGTACCAATTTCCTTGATTTACCTATGATCGCCAATGTTGTTGATTTTGGCCTTGACAATAGTTGACATATTGCACTTCTTCTTCTTGCTCATTGTACGAATCACCTTGGTCATACCCACTATCATCTTGCACAAATTGTTCCGGACATGTTTTCACTTGTTGACCTTTTATCCATCTCTTGTTCATCATCATATTCACACCTTCCATAGCATTCACTTGCTTTGGCCCTTGAACTTGTTGAAGGTGACCGTTGGCCAATTAATTTATTGTGGTCATCAACTCGGCAATAGCTTGTCCGTGATCATGTAGTTCCTTGTGTAGGTGAATGACATTTGGGTCACCTTGAGGAACATTGGATCTACTTTTCCATGCCGATGAGGTATCCGCCATTTCGTCAAAGATTTCACACGCTTCGTCATATGGCGTGGTCATGAAGTTCCAACCGGCATGTTGATTTACCACACATTGAGTTGTCGTGTTAATCCCCCCGTAGAAGGTCTGTTGGATCATGACCTCGTTCATATCATTATTCGGGCACTGTTTAACCATGGTACGATATCTTTCCCAAATCTCGTGCAATGGCTCATTAGGTTCTTGCTTGAACACAAGAATCTCATCCCGAAGTGTAGCCATATGCCGCGGAGAAAATAATTTGGCAATGAATTTTTCCACCAACTCATCACATGTATGGATGGAATGATTGGGTAGTCTCTCTAACCAGTCCAATGCCTTTCCCCGTAGAGAGAAGAGAAATAGTCTCAACCGCAGAGCATCCTCGGAAACATTGGTTTGTTTGCTCCCCCAACAAGTATCCACGAACCCTTTGAGATGCTTGTAAGCATTTTGACTAAGAGCCCCGATGAAGAATCCCCACTGCTCAAGTAGTGTAAACATCACATTGGTGATTTGGAAGTTTCCTTCCCTAATGCGGGGCGGGACTATAGCACTTGCATCACCCTCATTCGGCAACACCCGGTGCGCTGTCGCTCTTGGTGGAGGTGGGGGGGGGACGGGGAAATTATAATGAGGCGGTCGTCCTTGCCTGTTTAATTGAGGTTCATGGAGAACCTCATCTCCTTGATTATTGTCAACTTCNGAAAATTAGTAACTTGGAAGGAAAATAAGACAAATCGCACACAAATCAAGATATATAACTAAATTCGTTTTGCTCCACGGCAATGACACCAAAATTTGATGTCGCCCAAACTCACACCACTAATTTAGGTTGTGAGGCGGTCGAAGCAATAATAAAAACCCAACGCGAGTCGGGGTCGAATCCACAAGGAGCTTAATGTGGGATTAAGTGTATACCTAGTGTGAATGTACCACGTGCTTCAAATTGCAGTTCCACATATTCATTTGTTGTTTCTACTTCTACTTTTATGTTATTGATTGCAATTGTAATGCTAAGAGACAATGTTTTTGGTTTTGATTTTTTTTCAAATTATAGAAGAACTATGGTTGCGACTTCTGCCTAGTTGGTTACCTAACATGTTCATAGCTTTAGGGCGTGTTTGGTTGATTGGTATACGATATAGAAGTCACACACAATTACTCACTCTATACATCTCGGTAGTTTGAGCGATATTGCCCAATTTGTCTTTCTAAATGCCAAATGCGTATTTCATGAAACAAGTGATAAATGCTCTAGTAGGGTCTTACTATCTCTAGGCTCGACCCTTTAATTGAAGCTATCAATTTCTTGAGTTCACCCCAATTCCTAGTTAGCCAATTTTTCCTACACTCGGTCTCTCTTTCTCAAGTAGAGAATAAGTCACTCAGACATGAACCAATATTTGCAACCATCAATTCTCAAATTAAAGCAAGAACTAGGCTAAATATAATAAACCCAATCATAAATAAGCCCTAAATATATTACCCATTAAGTACCCATACTATGGTTGGGTCACAACCATCGCTAAGGGTTTAACTACTCATGGAAAATGAAGAAATTAAAGAACAAACTAAGATAAAATTCATAATACTTGATTAAGGAAATAAAATCTAATG
Source organism: Nicotiana knightiana (assembly GCA_005239525.1). Taxonomy (NCBI): domain Eukaryota; kingdom Viridiplantae; phylum Streptophyta; class Magnoliopsida; order Solanales; family Solanaceae; genus Nicotiana; species Nicotiana knightiana. Next base: position 180,424 of record ML420361.1, read on the forward strand.
TTTAAAAGCTAAACTAGTAAAAATTTACCAAATACAGTAAATAAAAACGGCTCAGGTGCACCAAAATTACAAACTTGACCTAAAAATGATAAAAAGATCTATTTATACCCAGCCGAAAATATCTGACAAAATTGCTCATGCGGAGGTTGTGCGTCCGCACAATTCTCTTTGCGGTCCGCACTTTGAGACTCACTGCTTAAGTGGTCTTTCTGCGGTCGCAAAAAATTGGGATGCGGCCGCACTTCCTCAAATTGTGCAGACCACACATTTTTGAGGGCGGCCGCACACTTGAACTTGGACTGGAGCAGGCCTTCTTTCTGCGGACCGCACAATTATGAGTGCAACTGCACTTTCACATCCTGCAGTCGCACGATAATAGTGCGGTCTGCACATCTTCAAGATCCCAACATACATGTTCTATGAATCAAGTCTTCTGAGACCGCACAACAATTGTGCACTCCACACTCAGTGAAGAAATTTCAATAGTGTCTCTTCAGAGTTTGCAGCCGCACACTGTATTGTGCGGTCTGCACTGTGGACCTTATTGCCTTGTTTTTGTCCTTGTCCAATTTTTCTCCTTTTTGAGTTGATTTTCACTTCTTTGGCTCGTTTTTAAATATTTATGCAAGAAAGCACATTTCATTAGTTATCGGGAATACCTTTAAGCATTTTTGAGCTGAAAAGCAAGTAAAAGAAAACAAATAAGCAGTTAAAATCCATACTTATCAACTGTGCCGCAACAAAACTAGATATGTCAGAAAGCTTTGAATTAGCTGTCTGCGTCCATTTGTTGAGACTCGCCAATGTATAGGAGACTCGCAGAGTAGATAATGGAGATCTAGGCATGGGCACAACCTCAGAGCTATAGGACGGGCTGCCCTGAGGGCTATGGTAGGACCTAAAGATGGTGGCAGAGGCATAGAAGCAACGCTAGAAGAGGGCTCAACAGAGGTAGATAGAATGTCAGGTGTCTCACTAACTACCACTATGGGCTCATCAGGCTGGCCTATGGTGGTAGAAGGATGAGCTCTCCTCTTTAAGTTGGTCGCATCCATCAATGAATAACAGTCAAATGGCTTATTCAGCTTCACCTTGGTGTCATTTGATCTTGGCTCTACCTTTGCATCAGTGAGGTCCTCTATGATAATGTTGGGATAAGGGTAGGTCGTGTTGGTCTACTGTGCTACCAATGAAATGTTGGCCGATATCACGTCACCCATATTAATTGGGTACCCAGCCATGATAGAATCCACAAGGACACCACATAGAAGAGGCAAGTGAGTCTCATTCTGGCAAGGATCAAGTAAGCTACACACAAAAGTTTGCCATCCCTTCACCTCAAAGCTCAAAGTGTCCCGCTGAATGAGAACCCCATCAGTGATCCATGGTGGTGGTGGCCCTTGTTATGATAGGATCTCCGCTAGCCATGGTTGGATTTCTTGTTTCATAGCACATTTCTCTAGATATTTCTTTGGCTCCAAGTCGTCAAACCCCAAGTGCGCGTATGATGTGTGCTGATCAAACCTCACTTTGAGGTTGCATACTTTAGTCACCTTCGAGCCTTCTTGCTGTGAGAAACATTTGCATAGAACTCTTGGACTAGGTACTCCTTGGCTTCTTCAACTCTCTCAGTAAAACACATCCAACCTTTTCTTACTCTGAACTGCCTCAACACTGACAATCCAAGTCGATCTGATCCATTCGTTTGTAGAGCTATTTACTCAATCACAAACATATCTGGATGGTTGTATCTATCCAAATCCTTCAAGAGAAACTGAAGTGTCAAGGATCTTGATGGCTACCACATACAGAAGTAAGTGAAGCCATCCAAGCTAAGAAACATATCCTCCCATATCTTATTTTTTCTTCGATCTCTCCACACCCATGGATGTACCATCTCCCTCTCTACCATCATCAGGGATATACTATACACTTTGTGCATCTGTGTCTGGGGCACCTACTGTCTTAGAGGTTTAGCTAGCACTTTACAACCCCTCAGAAGTGCTTTGATATCAAGAGTCCGCACTCATGTCATAAAACATCAGAGAAACAAGTGATAAATGCTCTAGTAGGGTCTTACTATCTCTAGGCTCGACCCTTTAATTGAAGCTATCAATTTCTTGAGTTCACCCCAATTCCTAGTTAGCCAATTTTTCCTACACTCGGTCTCTCTTTCTCAAGTAGAGAATAAGTCACTCAGACATGAACCAATATTTGCAACCATCAATTCTCAAATTAAAGCAAGAACTAGGCTAAATATCATAAACCCAATCATAAATAAGCCCTAAATATATTACCCATTAAGTACCCATACTATGGTTGGGCCACAACCATCACTAAGGGTTTAGCTACTCATGGAAAATGAAGAAATTAAAGAACAAACTAAGATAAAATTCATAATACTTGATTAAGGAAAGAAAATCTAATGTTTAAAAGCTAAACTAGTAAAACATTACCAAATACAGTAAATAAAAACGGCTCAGGTGCACCAAAATTACAAACTTGACCTAAAAATGATAAAAAGATCTATTTATACCCAGCTAAAAATATCTGACAAAATTGCTCCTGCAGAGGTTGTGCGTCCGCACAATTCTCTTTGCGGTCCGCACTTTGAGACTCACTGCTTAAGTGGTCTTTCTGCGGTCGCAAAAAATTGGGATGCGGCCGCACTTCCTCAAATTGTGCAGACCACACATTTTTGAGTGCGGCCGCACACTTGAACTTGGACTGGAGCAGGCCTTCTTTCTATGGACCGCACAATTATGAGTGCAACTGCACTTTCACATCCTGCAGTCGCACGATAATAGTGCGGTCTGCACATCTTCAAGATCCCAACATACATGTTCTATGAATCAAGTCTTCTGAGACCGCACAACAATTGTGCACTCCACACTCTGTGAAGAAATTTCAATAGTGTCTCTTCAGAGTTTGCAGCCGCACACTGTATTGTGCGGTCTGCACTGTGGACCTTATTGCCTTGTTTTTTGTCCTTGTCCAATTTTTCTCCTTTTTGAGTTGATTTTCACTTCTTTGGCTCGTTTTTAAATATTTATGCAAGAAAACACATTTCATTAGTTATCGGGAATACCTTTAAGCATTTTTGAGCTGAAAAGCAAGTAAAAGAAAACAAATAAGCAGTTAAAATCCATACTTATCAACTGTGCCGCAACAAAACTAGATATGTCAGAAAGCTTTGAATTAGCTGTCTGCGTCCATTTGTTGAGACTCGCCAATGTATAGGAGACTCGCAGAGTAGATAATGGAGATGTAGGCATGGGCACAACCTCAGGGCTATAGGACGGGCTGCCCTGAGGGCTATGGTAGGACCTAAAGATGGTGGCAGAGGCATAGCAGCAACGCTAGAAGAGGGCTCAACAGAGGTAGATAGAATGTCAGGTGTCTCACTAACTACCACTATGGGCTCATCAGGCTGGCCTATGGTGGTAGAAGGATGAGCTCTCCTCTTTAAGTTGGTCGCATCCATCAATGAATAACAGTCAAATGGCTTATTCAGCTTCACCTTGGTGTCATTTGATCTTGGCTCTACCTTTGCATCAGTGAGGTCCTCTATGATAATGTTGGGATAAGGGTAGGTCGTGTTGGTCTACTGTGCTACCAATGAAATGTTGGCCGATATCACGTCACCCATATTAATTGGGTACCCAGCCATGATAGAATCCACAAGGACACCACATAGAAGAGGCAAGTGAGTCTCATTCTGGCAAGGATCAAGTAAGCTACACACAAAAGTTTGCCATCCCTTCACCTCAAAGCTCAAAGTGTCCCGCTGAATGAGAACCCCATCAGTGATCCATGGTGGTGGTGGCCCTTGTTATGATAGGATCTCCGCTAGTCATGGTTGGATTTCTTGTTTCATAGCACATTTATCTAGATATTTCTTTGGCTCCAAGTCGTCAAACCCCAAGTGCGCGTATGATGTGTGCTGATCAAACCTCACTTTGAGGTTGCATACTTTAGTCACCTTCGAGCCTTCTTGCTGTGAGAAACATTTGCATAGAACTCTTGGACTAGGTACTCCTTGGCTTCTTCAACTCTCTCAGTAAAACACATCCAACCTTTTCTTACTCTGAACTGCCTCAACACTGACAATCCAAGTCGATCTGATCCATTCGTTTGTAGAGCTATTTACTCAATCACAGACATATCTGAATGGTTGTATCTATCCAAATCCTTCAAGAGAAACTGAAGTGTCAAGGATCTTGATGGCTACCACATACAGAAGTCAGTGAAGCCATCCAAGCTAAGAAACATATCCTCCCATATCTCATTTTTTCTTCGATCTTTCCACACCCATGGATGTACCATCTCCCTCTCTACCATCATCAGGGATATACTATACAGTTTGTGCATCTGTGTCTGGGGCACCTACTGTCTTAGAGGTTTGGCTAGCACTTTACAACCCCTCAGAAGTGCTTTGATATCAAGAGGCCGCACTTATGTCATAAAACATCAGAGGCCCAAAAGCCCCTCTCTAAAGGCATTGTGAAGGCCGTTTTGCATCCGCTGAATACATATGTGGTCTACATATTTTTGAGAGCAGCATATCTAATATTTTTGCGGTCCACACACTTGAAGTTAGATCACAAAAGCTCTTGCTTCATCAGGTTACCCAAAACACCAAAACTGTGGACCGCAAATTCAAGTGTCGGCACAGATTTCAAAAATAACAAACAAGCTCTCTTTTTTTACTTAGATTTTGAAATTACTTGTACAAATAGACATGGAAACATGGTATAAACATGAAATCTCACTGATGCAACCCATTTTAGCATGTATTATCAACTACCTAGTTCAAATCTACCCCACACGACACATGCATAAACTCCAATAACATATGGCCTAAGAAGAAAAGAAAACTTCAAAAATTAAAATAATACAAAAATTTAGCATGAAATGAAGCATACCAGAGAGAGTGAGTGAAATTGGTGTATAAGCACATGTAGGTGTGTGTGTGGGACAGTGAATATCTCTTAGGAAATTTGCATAGTAATAGTGATTGTGAGAAGAGTGAAAAGTGTAAAGTGAACTCAATATTTCTATTTATTCTAAGATTTCTAAGAGGGAAAAGGGGTCGAGTGAAGCCGCAGATTTTCATGTGCGGTCCGCACTCTTGCACCTAGGCCTGCCCACTTTGAACCTCATGTGCGATCCGTATATTTTTGGGTGAAACCGCACAAAATCGTCTTGCGGCCGCATATTTTCCAAGAACTAACAGACTCCAACTTCAGAGATTTCACATTTTCACACTTTTCCAAGCTTCCAATTGTGCAGTTTGCATGTCAAGTGTGCTGCCGCAAATTTCCTTCTGCTCTAGCACATAGAATTATGTGATCCGCACAGATACAGTGCGGTCCGCAGATCCTTGAACACTTTGCCATTTTTTAGTTCACCTATCTTGCAAGTCACGCTCAACCATGTAGAGCACTTGAAATCAAGTTGTAACACAAATAACATCTAACTACAAAAGAAAAAAGAAAAGCGTATGATTTAATGTTGCGACACAACACAAAATACCCTCAAGTGAAGTAAATGATGGCCACCACATGGTTATCTCCATCTTTGACCAAGTAGTGCTTCACCCGGTGACCATTGACTCAGGATAATTCGTTATTTATGTTCTTTATGTCTAATGCACCAAATGGTGTCACACCAAAAATTTCAAATGGACCACTCCACTTGGCTTTAGCTTCCCGAGAATTATTCTCAAGCTTGAGTTAAGCAATAATACAAGATCCCCCACTTTGAACTCTTTGTTCCAAATGTATTTGTCATGAATATATTTCATCTTTTCTTTGTACAAGGATGAACTCGCATAAGCATGGTACCAGAACTCATCCAATTCATTCAAATGTGTAACCCGCAAGTTAGCGGCTATATCCCAATCAAGATTCAACTTCTTTAGAGCCCACATTGCTTTGTGCTCTAGTTCCACCGAATGATGACAAGCTTTACCAAACACCAATCGACATGGAGACATCCTGATAGGTGTTTTATAAGCCGTCTGATAAGCCCATTACGCATCATCAAGCTTCTTGGAACAATCCATCCAATTAACATTCACTATTTTAGACAAAATACTCTCTATCTCCCAATTGGAGACTTCCACTTGCCCACTAGCTTGTAGATGATAGGGAGTCGTGACCTAGTGAGTAACACCATACTTGCTAAGAAAAGTGTCAAAAGCTTTGTTGCAAAAGTGTGACCCCCATCACTTATGATTGCACGTGGAATACCAAATCTTGTAAACATATTCTTCTTCAAGAAAGCCAAAATACTTCTTGCCTAATTATTGGTTAAAGTCATGGCCTCAACCCATTTGGACACATAATCCACCGCGACCAAGATGTAGGTGTTTCCACAAGAGCTCACAAAAAGTCCCATGAAGTCAATGCTCCAAACATCGAAAATATCAATCTCCAAGATGTTTATGAGAGAAATTTCATTTTTCTTTGAGATTCCACCGGCCCATTGACATTCATCACATCTTTTCACCAAATCACTAGCATCATTGTAAAGAGTAGGCCAATAGAAACCACAACTAAGCAATTTGGCCGTCGTTCTTGCTCCATTATGATGACCACCATTAGGTGAAGAATGACAAGCCCCAAATATCACCTTGCTCTTCGTACGATACACACCTCCTAATAACCCCATCCGTATAAATCTGGAAAACGTATGGTTCACCCCAATATAAATCTTGTCAATCTCTTTTGAGCTTTATCCTTTTGTTTGAAGAGAACTCATTCGGAATGATTCCACTCAAAAGAAAATTTTCCAAAATCGCAAACCATGGCACCTCTTTCATAGAAGTTTCAAAACATGCTCATCGGGAAAGGAGTCATTGATTTCAAGGCCATCACCTCCTCTTCTAAATGAGACAAATGGCCTGCCACTTGATTTTCACCACTTTTCTTATCTTAGATATCAATATAAAATTCTTGAAACAAGAGCACCCATATCATCAACCAAACTTTAGAATCCTTTTTGCTCATAAGTAACGAAGCGCTGCATGGTCCGTGTGGACAATAACTTTGGCACCCATCAAGTACGGGCGAAACTGCTCAATTGGAAACACAATAGCAAAGAGCGCTTTCTCCGTAACGTATAATTGACTTGGGGCCTATTCATGGTCTTACTAGCCCGAATGGAAAATCTTGTTGATTCATTGCCCTAAAATAGCCCCAACCACTACATCACTTGCATCACACATGAGTTCAAAACGCATACTCCAAAATTTGGAGCGGTAATGATAAGAGTAGTTGTCAACTTGAGATTCAAAAATTCAAACGCTCTCATGAAATCATCATTGAAATTGAAATTTGCATCCTTCTTGAGGAGCTTTCTCTATGGGTTCACCACTTTAGAAAAATCTTTGATAAAATACCGGTAAAAACCTGCATGGCCTAGAAAACTCTGCAGACCCCACCCAAGTTGGGGGTGGAAGCTTAGAAATCACCTTGATCTTTTCCTGGTAAACATAAATTCCATTCCTTGAGTGTACAGTACCCTCCTAAACTATGAAATGATATTTCTCCCAATCAAGTACCAAGTTGGTCTTTTCACATCCAGTCAACACCGGGAAGTCATCCATGAAAACATCAAGGTATTCCTCCACCATGTCTATAAAAATAGCCATCATACACTGTTGCAAAGTTGGCGGGGCATTGCACAAACCAAATGACATCTTATTGAAAGGAAAAGTACCATAATGACATGTAAATGTTGTTTTGTCTTGCTCTTATGGAGCAATTAGAATTTTGTTGTAGCTGGAGTAACCATCAAGAAATCAATAGAAAGAACGGCCGGCCAATCTATCGAATTTGATCTAATAAAGTAAGTGGAAAGTGATCCTTACTTGTCACTTTGTTGGGCTTGCAATAATCAAAACAAACACTCCAACCGGTCACCGTTATTGTAAGAATCAATTCATTCTTATCATTGGTAACCGCCATGATGCCCATATTTATTTGGGACACCTTGAAACGGATAGGTCCATGAAATACCGGATATGGGGTAGACAACCCCGGCATCCAACCACTTGATAATCTCCTTCTTGAGAACTTCTTGCATAGCCTCATTGAGTCTAGTTTGATGTTGAATAGATGGTTTAGCACCATCCTCCAACTTGATCTTATGCATACAAAAGGCAAGGCTTATACCCCAAATATCCGCCAAGGTCCATCCAATATCCTTCTTCCTCTTTTGTAACACCGCCAAGATTAAATTAACCCGTACGTTAGTCAAACAAAAGGAAAGAATAATTTCTAAAGTATAACAAGGTCCATGTAATTCATATCGAAGGTGTGGAGGCAAAGGCTTTAACTCCAAAGTTGGTGGCTCTTCAATAGAAGACTTTGTAGGATGAGTCTTCCTATTTTCATGATCCAAAAATAATTTCCGGGGTGCATAGTTGTAGGACCCCATTCCTTGCAAAGAGTTCACGCATTCCATGAAACCATCCATAGTAGTGATTGTATCATCAATAATAACATCGGTCACCAAGTCAAAAAAATAACACGCCGTGTTGCTATTTTCTTGCAGCATGGCTTTTCATACATGGAATACCACTTTTTCATCAAGAACCCGTAAAGTGAGTTCTCCAGCTTCTACATCATAAAGATCCTTACCCATAGCAAGGAAAGGTCTCCGAAGAAGGATTGGCACTACACACTCCACTTCACAATCTAGAATGACAAAGTCCGCTAGAAGAATGAATTTATCAACCCAGACCAAAACATCTTCAATCAAACTCAACGATCTTTTCATGGTGCGATCGGCCATTTGCAATCTCATAGAAGTAGGCCTTTATTGCCAAACCTCCAATGCCTTGAAAACCGAATAGGACATCAAATTTATACTTTCCCCAAGATCACAAACAACTTTATCAAACTCGACACTTCAAATTGTACACGAAATCGTGGAAGCACCGGGATCCTCCAACTTAGGAGCCATTGAATGAACAATCACACTCACTTGATGAGTGGCTTTGATAGTCTAAAGTTCATCGACCTCTTCTTTGTTACAAAATCTTTCACAAACTTTGCATAACTGTGTCCAAAGCTTCTACCAATGGCACATTGATTGAGAGACTCCTCATCATTTGAATGAACTTCTTGAATTGATTCTCACAATTTTTCTTGGCAAGTCTTTGAAGGGATGGAGGCGAACGGTTAGGAAATGGTTCATTTTCCTTTTGCACTACTGGTTCCGGTATGTCAATGATGTGTTCCCTGGATGGGTTCACCTCTTCTTAAGTCACTTTCACACTATCATCAATATCAATCCGAACTTCCTCATTTGCTTGAACCTCATTGTTTGGGATCTCTTATTCTTTCATCACTTGGTCATCATCAACATGTCTCCTTTCGCTTGAGGTGGAAGCATTCCCACCTATTCCACTTCACGTGATAACTGCCATAGCATGCCCTGTATTGTTGCCACCCTTTAGGTTCACCATCGTGTCACTTGGTAGTGCCCTATATTGATGTGTTATGGGAGTCAAGGTGGGCATTCAAAACGTCATTCTTTTTTATCATTTTCTTGAACATATTCTCAATACATCTCATTTCATTGTTTGAATAACTTTAACTATGGGAAGGATAACGAGGTGGGTTGCTCGGTTGTTGATACATTGTGGACTTTGAAACACCGACCCCCGATTGCCTTGATTGTTACCCCAACCACCTTGGTTTTTGCTTCCCAAATTTCCTTGGTTATTCCCACTCCAATTTGGTTGATTGTTGTTGTTATTATTAGAACTCATTGCCATGGTTGTTTTGTGGTCGCCATTGTTGTTGGTCTGGTCCTTGGAAGTTGTTTCTTTTCCTTTGAAAATTATTCACATATTGCACTTCTTCCTCTTGCTCGTTATAAGAATCATCTTGATCAAAAATGCAATCATCTTGCACATAGTTCTCCACTCAGATTTGCATTTTTGGACCATTGGTCCTCTTTTTGTTCACCAATACATTCACTCCCTCCGAAGCATGAACTTTCTTAGGATCTTGCACTTGATTTAGTTGTTCTTTTGCTAGTTGAGTCATGGTAGTGGTCAATTCGGAAATGGCTTGCCCATGGTCTTGGTATTAATTGTGCATATTTTGGATCACCGTGTGGGACATTAGCCTGAGATTTCCAAGCCGATGACGTCTCCGCCATCTCGTCTAGGACGTAACACATCTCCTCATAAGGAATTTCCATAAAGTTGCCACCAACTAGTTTATTAACTACACATATGTGGGTTGTGTTAATCCCACGATGAAAGTTTTGTTGTAACATGTTTTTCGTCATATTGTTGTTGGGACATTCCTTAACCATTTTTCTATACCGCTCCCAAATTTCGTGTAGTGGTTCATTCTGCTCTTGTTTTAATGCCAAGATCTCATCTCGAAGTGTAGCCATGTGCTCGGGAGAGAAAAGATTAGCAATGAACATGGTCACCAACTTATCCCAAGTGTGAATGGAATGGTTCGGCAAACGTTCCAACCAATCTAAAGATTTCCTCCACCGAGAGAAGGGAAAAGGCCTTAGCCTCAATGCATTTTCAGAAACATTAGTTTGCTTGCTCCACCAACATGTATCCATAAAGACCTTCAAATGTTTGTAAGCATTATGGGAAGAAGCCTCGTTGCTCAAGTAGAGTGAGCATCACATTGCTGATTTAAAAGTTGCCCACCCTAATACCGGGAGGGAATATTGCACTAGCATATCATTCATTGGGAAATATTCGATGTTGATCCGCATGTGGTGTATGTGGTGGAGGTGGGAGTGGAATGGGCATGTTGTCATGTGGTACCCAACCTCTCCGATTAGCTTGTGGCACTTGAGTTACCTCATCTACTTGTTCCTACTCGCAGTCCAAGTCCTCCCAAAGGAAAATTTCTGAAGAAATATTATATTTTCACATGAAAGGGAAAGATGATATTGTCACACCCCAACCTCGGGGAGCGTGACCGGCGCTCGACCGGGTGAACCTGGTTGTGAAATCCTATTAGACACTTCCTACCCAACTCGCTTATGACCAAGAGAAGCCGCGTTACCATTGGTTAAATTGTGGAAAGATTATAATCATTAACATTACAAATTCATTTCATTTCGTTTTGCTACATTATAGTAAAGTTCCCAAAATACATATACTTTACGACTTAATGAAACAAGAGTCCAAAACACGCAGATAATCCGTCTGACCCTTCAAGCACCCATACACAACACACATAATGTCAACAAAGCCTCTAAATATACAAAAGATAGTTATAATGATGCCGACAACAAGTCCCCGATGATACCTCAAAACGTGGTAAGAATATACACTAAAGATATAATACATGACCCCGTGATGAAATGGGGATCACCAAGACTATTGAGAAGAGGATGCACCACTAGCTGCGATCAACACTATTTGCTATGGAACCACCTACATCCATTTAAAGATGTAGAGCCCCCGGCAAACGGGACATTAGTACAGTCGAATAGTACTAGTATGTAAAGATAAAACACCATCTCTATAGAATGAACACTAATATAGGAAAAAAAGTCATGAGTTCAATAAGATCTACAAATAATAATAAAGCATCAAGTAAGGGTCACGTAGCTTCTCAACTAATTTCCATCTTATTAGGTTGATAATCTTTAGTTTCCTATGCCACAATCCCCAATGCCACCGTGTTCTTACACGGAGTCTGATCTCGACCTGATCAGCTAGGTCATCTCATTTGAGACATCAACCATGTCCACAATTTCAATCTTCATTTCTAGCACAAATGCTACCATGTGTGTGGCATGGCGCCTGATCACGGCCCGATCGGCTAGGCCATCTCATTTGAGACATCATCTTTTCAATCAATCATCTCACTCTATATTTCTTTCCCATATTCTATTACATTGGCACGAGTGGCCTCATTACTAGGTTGTTCTTTGAACTTGGCCATATTTTACAATTCACGTTTCCCTTTTCATACATTCAGTAACATTATCATCAACACCAATAAGGCCTATCATGTAAGGCATTCAAAAAGAGAATAAGTGGAAGGGTTGATGGATTCAAAAAGTGGCAATGATCCCTAACATGAGCATCAAAGGGAAGAAATGAAATGAATAAGAAATAGTGATGTCAAGTCTCTCTAGTCCCCAATAAAAATAAAATGCCTCTAAGAATTGGTAATTGTGAGCTGAGAAATGAATATGTGGAGTGCTTAAAGAAAAGTGTAACAACTTACCTAGATGGTATCCTACTCTACTCCAAAATCCCTTCATTACAACCCGAAATAAGTCCTACTTGATTTCAAACTGAGTGAGCTTACATTAGTGGTGATCTACATGAGGGGCAAGCCTATGGTACTTGAAGTCGTACTTCAGAAATTTTCTTGTGAGAGAAAGAATGAACCTTTCATGAACTATAAGATTGAGTTCTAACTTTTGAAGTAAGATTGGCAAATGGAAGGTAGAGAATAAGGAGGAAGAGCTTGGAGTCCACCATAACCTACATGATAGGACAAGAGTCCTTGATGAGTAAAATCAAGTCTTGAAGCTCAAATGTCACATTAGAACTATATGTACATGAATATTTGACTTTTCACTTCGTGGATAATGCATGAGTAGTGTGGTTAGTTGTTGGTCCCAACTAAGTAGTAATGGCTCACCAATGACTCGCTAAAATAACCTTTAACTTTGAGGAGGTGGCGCCAAAAGTTGATCCACGTCCAATCCACACTTAATAATGAGTGGAAATGGTCCTTGGAAGAACAATACCTAACAAGAGTCGCGGTCGATTTCCACATGGATTTTAATATGGGTGTTAGGGGTATACACTTTATGAGAGCAAATGAAATAACGAAATTGCGCTTCCAAACAAAGGATTTTGTTTTCTACATCTAAATGAACACTAACAATTATAAACTAATGAGAATACACTAGAAATTGAGTGATTGTTTATGTTGTTTTTACCAAATGGTTAAAAAGCCTAGGGATGTGACCTTCACTTAGGTGTTCATTAGGATGTGACCTTAACCTAGGTGTTCACCTAATGGGGTTAAGTACGTTAACACTTGTTTTATTGACTAGGGTGTATTATCGCTCTCAACTCTAAGTTACCCACTCTATAACTCTAAGTGATTTTTCCAAATTTGGCTCTCTCAAGCCCAAATAGGTATCATGCTAAATAGTTGATATGAGCTCGAGTCAGATTTTTCCTATCTCTAGTTCAAACCCTTTAATTAGGCTATTAAAATCCTCAATTAGCCAAACTTCTTATTAGCCAAGTTTTCCTAGACTAGGTCTCTCTTTCTCAAGTAAAGACAAAGTCAAAAAGGCATGAATCAATATTTAAAACCATTAATTCTAAAATTAAAGCATAAACAAGGCTAACTAATCAATACCCAATAATAAACAAATATTAAAATAAGTACCCATACGGTTTACACACTAGGGTTGGGTCACAACCCTAGTAAATGTCTGGCTACTTATAGTAGAAAATGAAAAACAAAGAAGAAATACTAATTAAACTCATAATATAAAATTAAAATGATAAACTATGATGTTTTTATCCGAAAATGATCACAAATTTCGTAAAATGGAAAACTACACCGGATACAACTGCTTGAACTTCAAAACTTGACCTAAAAATATGATTCCCGTCTATTTATAGTGTCACGGCCCCAAAACAAATAGGCCATGATGGCGCCTATCACGAAACTAGGCCAGCCAACTACTGAGAGTAACACACAAAATAGTTTGTTTAATATCACAAGTCAAAGTAATTCATTTAAGGTTCCTGTTTTAAAGATATAATTAACAACAGTAATACCACAAAATTAAATCTAACAACAACCCAGCACCCGGATACAACTGTCATGAGCATCTAAAGAGATAAATACAATATCTGATAACAAGCCCTTACTAGTGTAATCGGAGAATACTAGAATTCTACGAACTAAGAAAGGAAAGAAGGCCAGCTGGGGACGCCGAACAACTACCTCTATCCTCGAACAAACTCCAAGAAAAGGAGATATCAGCTAACGCTAAGATCTGGTACCTGGATCTGCACACAAAGGTGCAAGGAGTAGCGTGAGTACGCCAACTCAGTAAGTAACCAAAGTAACTAAAGACTTGAGTGCAGTGACGGGCATTTAAAAGTGATAGTTTCATAAAAACATGTGCCAGTGAAAACAAATAGAGTAATCAAAATACTACATTTACCAAATACTTTACAAACTCCAGTTCCCTTTCTAAACTTGCATAATACATTAACTCAACGTTTATTAAAGAGACCCGGTGTAAAATGAGTGAGAAACAATGATCTCACATTTTATAGCCTCTCGGGAACAATATCACTCATACTTAAGGTCCCTCAGTCACTCGTGACTCCTCTATCAGTACCCAATGCTCACACTCAGCACTCTCACTCAACAGGTACCATGTATCCACACAAACTGCTGCGGCGTGCAGCCCGATCCACATAACATATGATGCGGCGTGCAGTCCGATCCAGATAATATATATATATATATATATATATGTTGCGGCGTACAGCCGATCCACATAATAATCGACTGGCTCACTGGGGGTGTACAGACTCCTGGAGGGGCTCCTACAACCCAATCGCTATATTTCTGCGGCGTGCAGCCACTCGGACAACTCATCTCAACATCACAGGACTCAGCCCCAAATACCTCACAGTATTCTAGAATAGTATGATAATAGTGAAATAGCAACAAGTAATAAACATTATTGAGTTCATAGATTTTCCATCAAAAATAGTGTGAGAATAGTATAAAAATACCCCTGGGGTCTAAAGAGATCGGCACAAGGCCCCAAACGTGGCATACTACCCATAATATAATATAAACTTCAAATATATAGGAAATATTATGATTTCAAATCAAATACGCGGCATAATAGTCGCCACGGGACGGACCAAGTCACAATCCCTACTGATGCGCGCCCACACGCTCATCACCAAGCATGTGTGTCGCCTCATTTACCAAAACAAACTGAAATACCGGGGTTTCATACCCTCAGGCCTAGAGTTACAGTCGTTACTTACCTCAAACGGGCCCGAAAGCTACTTTGCGATGCTCTTGCCTCTCGAATCGGCTCCCAAATGCTCCCAGTCTATCAAAATCAGATTAATAACATCAAAGTATGCTAGGAAGACGAAACCCATTTTAAAATTATCACAATTGGGCACAAATCCTGAAATTGGCCAAACCCGGCCCCTGGGCCCATGTCTCGGAATTCTATAAAAACCACATCACAAGAAACCTCATCCTTTCCCAAGTCTATACATATAAAATGCATCAAAATCCGACCACAATTTCCCCTTCAATTACTCAATCAAAGTCTCCAACTATCCAAGTCCTAACCCCCAATTTAACATTGATTTTCCCCTTAATTTCACCCTATTTTAGTCCAAAAATCACATAGAAACGAGTTTTAGGTTTAAATATCTTACCTCAACAAAGTCCTCTTGATTTCCTCCTTCAAAACCCTCTCCAAAGCTTCAAACTCGCATGAAACTGGTGAAAGAAAGACCAAAATTCGCTAAGGACCCTTTTTATATGATCTGCCCAGGATTTCCGCACCTAAGGAACCGCATATGCGATCTCAGGTGCGCACCTGCGCATCCAACTTAAAGTACTATTTTCCGCACGTGCGACTCTGTAGGTGAGACCAAAGTCCCGCACCTGCGACCTCCTTCAACCTGCAAAAAATCCGCCCCTATGCATGTCTCTCCACTCCTGCGGCCACCCTTCCGTAGGTGCGGCCACACCAGAAACATTCCACCAGTAGCATCAACTGCTATTTTCCAACTTAAAATCCCCTGATGGCTATCCGAATCCAACCCGAGCCCCTCGGGACCCCAACCGAAAATTCAAACAAGCCATAAATGATCACCCGAACTTAGTCGAACCCTCGGAACACCCAAAATAACATCGAAACTCCAACTCAACCCATGATTTAAGCCTAAGATTCCTAAAACTTCCGAAAATCACCAACGATGTCGAAACCAACCAAAACACATCCGAATGACTTGAAAATTTACAAACACGTCCAAAATGACACTACGAACCTGCTCAAACTCTCGGAATTCCATTCCAACCCCGATAGCCTATTTTCCATTGCCGACCGGAAATCGCTAAAAATTGACTTTTGCCAATTCAAGCCTAATTCTACACCGGACCTCAAAACCACATTCTGAACACACTCCTATGTCCCAAATCACCTAACGAAGCTATCCGAGCCATAAATCTACATTCCGAGGTCGTTTTCCAATAAGTCAACTTTCAGTTGACTTTTTAACTATTAGGCTAATTTAAGAGACTAAGTGCCTCAATTCTCACTACGACCATTCTGAACCCGAACCAACCGACCCAACAAATTATAATTAGGTTAAATCACATAACTACGATGAAACAGGGTAAACATGGCTAATCTCACGGAAAGACCGGCCGAATCGTTACATATAGTGTCCCAAAATTCGCTGACAAAAATGTCCTTCAGGAGGTTATGTGGTCGCACAATTCCATGCGTGGTCCGTAGATTGCTTGGCCTAGAAAGGAACTGGATTCTGCAGCCGCAGAAGTTGATTTTCCGCTACGATGTAGCTTCTATGGCTGCACAATACTTGTCAGCATTTCAGGCAATGCTTCAGTCTTGATCATTTGCACACTCTATGAACTTTATGAATTCTTGTCAGTGTGGACCATGTTCTGCGGCCGCAAAATTCATGTGCGGTTCACACTTCTTCTTAAAGTACTGCTAGGCTTTTTCACTAGTTCTGCGGCCGGAGAGGGAATTCTATGGTCAACACTTGTTTTTTGCGGTTACAGAATCATCTCTGCGGACCGCACTTCTTGTGTGTTGCGCCCCTTCGTGCCTTGTGAGTAAGAACATTCCTTTTTTTCGAATTTCTTCATAAGAGCCCAAATTTCCAACATTCTTGTAATTTGTGCACTTTCATTAGTTTTGGGAACATAAATATATACTTTCGGACTAAAACAAAAGTAAAAATGTACTAATAACTGGTAAAAATCCATACTTATCAACTCCTCCAAACTTAAGTCTTTGCTTGTCCTCAAGCAAATATATTAGTTCCCACCTTCTAAAAGTTAAAGGGATAGTGGTTTTGAATTGTTGATTTATTTTGAAAGAGGTAAGTATCTTGGTTAATCTTGATATGAGGGAATTAGGTTGCGATTGAGTCAATTTGATACATGTTATATGTGTTGGGGGCGGAGTATATAGAAGGCGACAAATTTATATGTGTTTTCCAGGGTTAAAGCATGTGGGTAGAATTAGCCTTATTTTTTATTTGTTTGATTCATGTATTATTTTTCCTATGCTTTAGTTAGTTCGGTAAATTACTGGTTTATTACATTCATGCTAGTAATGATAATTAGGTTTTGTTGAGACATTTGGACGCTACAGTTCTTGATATGTTGGTTTACTTATTTGTGCGAATGTTATATGTATTTCTCGCCTGGTATATTAGGCTTATTCACTCTTCTAGATGTTACTTATGCTTTATACCTTGTATGGTAATATTTTGTACATATGCTTTGCGAGGAAGAGTGTATTGCACGAAGGGCGATTCAATTCTTGTGAGGAAAGTAATTTATGTACAAAGAGTGTTTTTGTGCTTCTTGATATTGTTCTTGTTGCTTGAAGGGTGTTTCTGTTCTTGGTGAGGAAGGGTGATATATGCGCGCGCGCGCGTGTGTGTACAAAGGGTGTTTTTGTTCTAGTCAGGATGAGAGGTAAATACACAAAGGGTGTTGCCATGCTATTGACATGATATCTTTTACTCATTCATCTTATTATACAGATTCGTCGATTTGACTTTATTATTTCTTCGGGTTATCATTTCATCCTCTTGGATTTCAGTTGTTTAGAAAGGTTTGGTGGTGATTTTTGATAAGCATGGTCGCCTTTTCTTTTAGATTACCATTTTACTATTTCTCGTTTATTTTCGTTTTTTATCTTTCAATTTATATTGTTATTTCTCTTATTACTTAACTTGTTATTTCTCTTGCTTATTAACTGCACAGTTTTATAAGTAGGTATTTTGTCTTAGCCTCATCACTACCTTGTCGGGGTTAGGCTCGACACTTACTGAGTATATAGGGTCAGTTGTACTCATACTGTACTTTTGCATTTCTTGTGTAGATCCTGACCTTGGTCCAAGTGGAATCCCCAGGTGATTAGCTTTGATATCTAGGTGATTCGAGGTTGTGCTGCATCTCCATCCGCAAACTCTAGAGTCGCCTTCATTATCTCTATTAGTGTTTATTTGTACCAAGCATTATTGTATTTCATTTCAGACTCTACATTTAGTATTCTTTAGTGCTCATGTACTCAGTGATACAAATCTAAGGGATTTGTTTAAACAATATATTGATTTAGAAGTATTATGTGATTTCTGAACTTTTGCCCTTATTTATGATATTATATTAATAATCATTTATTTCTTGTTTCATTGCTTATTGTAAATGTGTTGTCTTGCCTAGCAAGTAGGTTAGGCTCCATCACGACAACCTGGTTAGAATTTTGGGTCATGAAAGAGTAACTCCCTAAACTCTTAATAATTTTGACATAATTTTTTTTGTTTTAGTACTATCCAAAAAAATTAACATGTCAACAAACTATAACAACACAATAACATGGCCATCTATGGCACCCTACTATACATATTAGCAAAATAGCTTAATTAACATGTAACGACCAATTGATCATTCTGAGTTCTAGCCTTTTGTTATGTGATTTGAGACCTTGAGTAGCTTCATGTGATTTATTATGACTTTCAAGTATGGTTGGTTTTGATTTCTGAAAGGTTCAGAGGTGATTTGTAAGAGAATATCTTAATTTGGAATCTTTTAGTTGGAAGAGTTGACCAAGGTTTGACTTTTTTATAAATGACTCTGTATTGGTTATTTGAAGGTTTCAATAGATTCATATGATGATTTTGTACTTGTAGGTATTTTTGGTTTTGGTCTCGGGTGGCTTGGGGTTGATTCGGGGCATACAAGTTCGTGTCATCATTTGTGAACCACAGGAACTAGAATCGTGATCAAGGTGGTAGTAGTTGGTGGGCGATATGTGGAAATGATCGGTAAATTCCTTTTTATCCTTGAGTCATTCGAGGGTATTTCAATCTAGCGTAAAATGAAAGGGCTTGTTTGCGACTAGCAATAGTTAGCAAAGGAGAAGGTCGATCATGTCCCACCAATTAGTTAAGCTGGAAGTCCAAAGCTTACTATGGTGGAAAGCGAAGGCGAGGCAAGAACAAGGGTTGAAAGAAATTCGAGAAGAACTGAATCTTCTAGTCGAACGTTAGAATTTTGAACTTATGAAAGTTTGAAGATTTTTTATTTGAAGCGCGATTCTTGATTTTGATGTTGTTATTCATATTTTGAGACTTTGAATAAGGCATACATGCTTGTAAGGATGGTTTGGATGGGGTCTCGAGGGGCTGGGGTGAATTTTGGGGTGGTTCAAAATCATTTTGAACTAAGTTGGGATTGTTGGTGTTCTGATATGTTTCGCACAATAGAGAGTATCGCGATCGCGGAGAAGGAATTTGGGGGCAACATGCCTTGTGTTACGTGATCGCAGATCAAGGTCGTGATGGCATAGTTGTGCTGAGTGGTGAAATGTGGTCGCCTAATGGTGTATGCTCGCGTAGAAGAGAGGGACCAGGCGAGCTTGGCTTTTGCATTCGCATAATGACACTTTCATTTTCATAGAGGAGAGGCTAGCTCGCCTTTGTGATCATGTAGGATTGTCCGCATTCGCGTAGAAGATGCAATAGAAGGTACAAATTAGTGCATCATTACAGATGTAGTGTATCTGGCTGTCTAGGGTATTTTATGTTCAGAATTTCAAGAATTGCTCTTCCACTATTTTGAGTTTTGGTGTTCAGAAATAAGATATTTTTGAGATGAATTTCAACCATATTTTGAGGGTAATTAATTCCTAGTCATGCCCCAAACATGGGGAGGCGTGGATGGCACCCGATGTCGTACTGGCCCGAGCAAACCTCTCTTTAACTCATGATCGTTCGATGATAACAAGAATATACATAGGTCGAGTTGGCTGAACTCATTCTTTTTGTAACTATCATGGGCCAACATTGACACAACTCATAATGTATAACTGCAAAAGGAAAAACATTGTATAGCGAATCGTACATAAAACATGAATACACACGGCCGCCAAGGACTCTAACATACTATACATAATGAACCTATGTCTACAAGGCCTCTAAGAGTATTAGACATCAAACGAGATAGGGCCCCGGTCTACCCATTAGTCTTTAGCAAAATTCAAGACATGATGACTTATAGACTTAGCTGCAATCCGAATGAAGTGGAGTCTTACCGATCCTTTATTGAATGCTAACCTTGTCTACTATGAGGGCTTATCAAACTGATTACCTACACCTGCAGGCATGAATGCAGCGTCCAAAAAAAAAAAATAACTTCAGTACAAATAATATACCAAGTATGTAAGGCAGAAGTGAAACATAACAATAAGTAAACATTAATGAGAGAGATATAAGAATCAACCTGAACCTCTGAAGTGCCATTGTACATGCATACTAATTATACTTGTACATATAATGCCTCTCTTAGGGACTATTATCCATATCGTAACACGACTGCCCAACTGATCAGTGCTAACTGCCCGACTGACCATAGCTTAGTGGTAAATGTATAACTGCCCAACTGGTGGTAACAGACCAACTAGACATAGCATGGTGGTAAATGCCTAACTGCCCGACCGACCAACCATATCTTGGTGGTAAATGCATGACTGCCCGACCGGCAGTAGCACGGTGGTAAATGCGTAACTGCCCAACAAGCCATAGCTCGGTGGTAAATGCATGACTGGTAAATGAAAATGCATATATCATTACATTATGAACATTAAATTCTTAGACATGCTTTGAGTATCATTTTACAGGAATGTAGACATCCTTAACTACTAAGAGAGAATCACTTATATAATATCATCAAATTTACGTTTTATTAGTTGGATCATGCTAAAAGGAATAAGATTTAGCCTTAACTTAATTGCTCGTATGAGATCATAGAATATGGTACACAATGGATAAAACCTAGATCACCTTCTTTAAAGCTTCCCGATAGCACGCTTCATTACAAAGAAATCTCCAATTCACTATTATCCGGAGGAAACTGTCGTGGGTATAACATCTATGTCATTTTTTGCGTTTGCCCAAATCATAGAACTTAGTACCCATTTTTTTGAGAAGGAATATGAGTTATCTCCATAAAATGGAGGAGGGACGTTGCCGTTTACACAATTAAATCATGGGTTGTTACACACAAAAGTAAAAGTCACGTCGTTGCCTCCATTAGCCTCTATCCAAGACCTTTGTGTCACTTTAATGATAAATTCCCTCCCACTCCTCTAAAATGGAGTACATCACTCATCAAATATCTATGTCTTGCTGTTGAACACTAGTTTTGTTAAGAAATATGAATAACTAAATTTAGTTAAATAATGAATTTGGACTCCACATAATAAGGTGTGGCCCCCCTAACATGAATACATCTAATAAAGAAGTTAACTCCAAAGATTCCACCTCATAACTTATAATGCTTAGTCATTCTATCTACTACACATGGATTGATGCCCACAACAATAATTATCCACTAATTAATTTATTAATCTTCCACTAAAATCCAATATTTAACCAATACTCCACATAATTAATTTCTATGTCTCATATTACTTAAATACTATTATACTTTATATACCTTACTATAATATACTCTACTATCATGGTCATGTGGTAAACTTTATAGCACTAATGCATAAATATTGTATATTATTGCTCGGATCGTATTTTATTCCAAAATGTCAAACATCGACGAAACTCATTTTCTTGAACTCGTTTACCCTCTGACCTTCACGACACTTACTTATCACTTGTTATAAAGAGCATAAATACTTATAACCTCAAATCTAATCATGTTCTTGAATTTATGTCAATTGTCTTATGGAAAATCTAACTTACAAAAGTGTGGTATGTAACATCCTTCCCCTCTTTAGAAACATTCGCCCTCGAATGTTAAATCTTAGAGACTTACGAAAATTTTGAAGAGTCCCCTCTGTAAACTAATCTAAAACCTAACCTTCATCTGAAGTATGTTGTATTCACAACCTTATACACTTAAGTATATCATATATTATTCACATTTACCTTACTTACCTTTCAATATCGCATCATATCATTTGTCATTTTCGAACCTCCCTTCCAAATGGGTGAAAATAATATCCACACCTTAATGCTCTACTGTGACACCTGCACCACTAGTGCATACAAAATTCGGCGAAAGCTTTATAATGACTTCTTACGGCTTAGCTCTATGGTACAATCTGGAAATAAAAGAAGGGTAACATTTCTTAAATGCCCTATAGCCTATGAAATATAAATGTGGAGCGCAACACACCCATAAGTGACACTTTACTAGGCACAACTTTGTAGACTCCCTAAGATTCGACCTGCTGTGATACAACTTTGTCACGCCCCAAATCTAGGGAGGCGTGGCTGGCACCTAGTGGCGTACTGGCCCAAGCGAACCCCTCTGTAACTCATGATCGTTCGCTGAAAATCAAAACATACATAGGTCGAGTTGGCTGAACTTATTTGTCACGCCCCAAACCTGGGGAGGTGAACTTATTTATCACGCCCCGGCCTAGATACTCAAGCAGGAAAGGCTCAGGCACCGACAATGCCTATTGTTATTCAGTGTCTTCAGGAGACCTTGCCTCAGATCTTGACTGTGTGTACCACCCTTGCTTAGGCAGTTCCGCTACTTCTTAGGCCGGGGGCGGCAGTCAGACTCTATTTGCCCAGACACGTGAGCAGGTTACTCAGGGCCATCAAACAACGGGGACGATTCCAGCCCAGCCGGTTGCTCCAGTTTGGGACTTCGGGGTTCCGGCTATGCCAGAGGACGAGCAGCGTAGACTGGAGAGATTTAGTAGACTTCAGCCTCCGACATTCAGTGGTGTTGAGGGAAAGTATGCCCATGGTTTTCTGGATAAGTGTCAGAAGATGCTGCGTACTGCTGGGATTCTGGAGACCAGTAGGGTCTCGTTTGCTACTTTTTAGTTTCGTGGTGCTGCTTTCACTTGGTGGGAGTGTTTTGAAAGGCGTAGGCCTATTGGTTCAACACCCCTCACCTGGCAGCATTTCTCCACTATCTTCTTGGAGAAGTTTGTACCCCATTCTGACAAGGAGGAGCGACGCCGAAATTTTGAGCCGCTGCGTCCGGGGGAGCTATCAATGACGCAGTATGAGATCCGATATTCAGAGTTGGCTCTTCATGCCACTGAGTTGGTCCCTACTGATAGGGAGAGGATTAAGAGGTTTGTGGACGGCCTTCTTTATCAACTCCACCTTTTTATGACTCGGGAGAGAGTATCAGATGCTACTTTCGAGCAGGTTGTTGATATTGATCGATATATTTAGTCGGTTCGCCGCCTGGAGCGGGAGGAGAGGGAGGCCAAGAAGCCTCGTGGATCGGGTGGTTCTAGTGGTGCTCCTTCCAGGGGGTAGTTTCAGAATGGTAGAGGTCGTTCATTCAAGCCTCCTCAGTCAGTCCGCCCAGCCTATAGTGGTGCATCTTCGAGGCATGGTCCCCGCGGTTCTCAACCAGACCGTTCTTTTTTCGGTGCCCTCCCAGCCCAGAGTGCAGCTCGAGCACCACCCGTTCAGAGTTCCTCTATGCATGATTCTTCTACTGGCCATTCTGGTGCCAGGGGTTTCTATCAGTCCCCGCCTCCAGCTCCAGTTACTTCACCACCCGCCCAGTCAGCCAGGTGTGGTAGTCAATCAACTAGAGGCAACCCTATAGGGGGAGTTCGAGTAGGTGGAGGTCAAGCCCGTATGTATGCATTTCCAGCTAAGCCAGATGCTAGGGCCTCCAATGCAGTGATCGCATGTATTGTCTAAGTCTGTCGGTGAGATGCTTTGGCTTTATTTGACCCTGGTTCTACATATTCTTATGTGTCATCATATTTTGCCTATTACTTGGATATGCCCCGTGAGTCCTTAGTTACGTCTATTCATGTGTCGACTCCGGTGGGCGA
Organism: Nicotiana knightiana; assembly: GCA_005239525.1. Classification (NCBI taxonomy): domain Eukaryota; kingdom Viridiplantae; phylum Streptophyta; class Magnoliopsida; order Solanales; family Solanaceae; genus Nicotiana; species Nicotiana knightiana. The sequence continues at coordinate 204,562 of ML420361.1, forward strand.
TAATATTGTTGTGGACCATGTGTATCTGTCGTGTGTGATATCTATTGGGGGTCTGGAGACCCGAGTGAACCTACTGTTACTTAGCATGGTCGATTTTGATGTGATATTGCGCATGGATTGGTTATCTCCATGTCATGTTGTTCTTGATTTTCATGCTAAGACCGTGACCTTAGTTATGCCAGGATGTCCGAGGGTTGAGTGGAGATGTTATTCTGAGTATGTGCCTAGTAGGGTGATTTCCTACCTAAAGGCCCAGTGCATGGTTGAGAAGGGGTGTTTATCGTATCTGGCTTTTGTGAGGGATGTCACTGGTGAGATGACTGCTATTGATTCAGATCCTATGGTCCGTAACTTTCCGGACGTGTTTCCTGCAGACCTGCCAGGCATGCCACCTGACAGGGACATTGATTTTGGTAATGACCTGGTGCCAGGCCCCCAACCTATTTCTATTCCACCTTATCGTATGGCACCAGCGGAGCGAAATAAATTAAAGGAGCAACTTCAGGAACTCCTAGATAAGGGGTTCATTCGGCCTAGTGTTTCACCTTGGGGTGCACTGGTGTTGTTTGTAAAGAAGAAGGATGGTTTTATGCGTATGTGTATTGATTATCTACAGTTGAATAGGGTTACGGTGAAGAACCAGTATCCCTTGCCTCATATAGATGACTTGTTTGATCAGTTACAGGGTGCCAGGGTATTTTTCAAGATTGACTTGCGTTTCGGCTATCATTAGTTGAAGATTCGGGGGCCAGACATTTGGAAGACTGCTTTCAGGACTAGATTTGGTCATTATGAGTTTCATGTTATGTCATTCGGGCTGACCAATGCCCCAGTAGACTTTATGCACTTGATGGACAGTGTATTCGGCCTTATCTGGATTCTTTCGTCATCGTGTTTATTGACGATATCTTGGTGTATTCCTGATCTAGGGAGGATCATGAGCAGCATTTTAGAGTTGTGCTTCAGACCTTGAGGGAGAAGAAGTTGTATGAAAATTTTTTGAAGTGTGAGTTCTGGCTTGATTCAGTAGCGTTCTTGCGGCACGTGGTTTCCAGTGAGGGTATTCAGGTTGACCCAAAGAAGATAGAGGCAGTGCAGAGCTGGCCAAGACCATCATCAGCTGCCGAGATTCGTAGTTTCCTTAGTTTGGCAGGGTACTATCGTCATTTTGTAGAGGGATTTTCATTTATTGCAGCACCTATGACCAGGCTGACACAGAAGGGTGCTCAGTACAGGTGGAATGAGGAGTGTGAGCAGAAGTTTCAGAAGCTCAAGTTAGCTTTGACTACAGCTCCAGTGTTGGTTTTGCCTCGGGTTTAGGTTCATATACAGTTTACTGTGACGCCTCGATAGTTGTCCTTGGAGCGATTTTGATGCAGGACGGTAGGATGATTTCCTACGCGTCCAGACAAATGAAGGTGCACGAGAAGAATTATCCAGTGCACGATATTGAGCTAGCAGATATTGTCTACGCCTTGAAGATCTGGCGTCATCTTTTGTATGGAGTGCATTGTGAGATTTTCACTGATCACCATAGTTTGCAGGATCTGCTTAAGCAAAAGGATCTGCATTTGCATCAGAGGAGGTGGTTGGATCTTCTCAAGGATTATGACCTCATTATTCTATATCATACGGGGAAGGCCAATGTAGTGGCCGATGCCCTGAGTCACAGGGTAGAGAGTTTGGGGAGTCTAGCCTACCTTCCAGTAGTAGAGTGGCCATTAGCAGTTGATGTTCAGGCATTAGCGGGTCAGTTGGTGTGATTGGATCTATCAGAGCCCCCGCGTGTATTGGCTTGTGTAGTCTCCAGGTCTTCTCTTTATGATCAGATTAGAGCACGCCAGTATGATGACCCACACTTGCTCATTCTTCAGGACAAGGTCTGTCACGGTGATGCAAGGGATGTGGTTATTGGTGATGATGGGGTCATGAGGATGCAGGGACGGATTTGCGTGCCCAATGTGGATGGACTTTGATGTTTGGTTCTAGCTAAGGCCCATAGTTCGCGGTATTTCATCCATCCGGGTTCCGTAAAGATGTACCACGACCTGAAACAGCATTATTGGTTAAGGTGGATGAAGAGGGATACTTTTGAGTTCGTGGCTCGATGTCTAAGCTGTCAGTAGGTCAATTATGAGCACCAGAGACCGGGTGGATTGCTTCAGAGATTAGATATTCCGGAGTGGAAGTGGGAGCGGATCACCATGGACTTTGTAGTTACGCTCCCATGGACTTCGAGGAGGTTTGATGCTATATGGGTTATTGTGGATCGGCTGACCAATTCCATGCACTTTCCTGTTGGTACTACTTATTTTTCAGATCGATTAGCTGAGATTTACATCAGGGAGAGTGTCCGATTGCATGGGGTTCCAGTTTCTATCATTTCTAACAGAGGCACTCAGTTCACTCTCAATTTTAGAGGGCCGTGATCAGAGAGTTGGGTACTCAGGTCGAATTGAGCACAACGTTTCATCCTCATACGGAAGGGCAGTCGGAGCGTACTATTAAGATTTTGGAGGATATGTTGCGTGCCTGTGTCATTTATTTTGGGGGTTCATGGGACCATTTTTTGCCACTAGTGGAGTTTGAATATAATAATTATTATCAGTCGAGCATCCACATGGCTCCGTATGAGGCTTTATATGGTAAGAGGTGCAGATCTCCGGTTGGTTGGTTCGAGCCGGGCGAGGTTAGGTTATTGGGCACAGACTTGGTTCAGGATGCGTTGGGTAAGGTGAAGTTGATTCAGGAGCGACTTCGCACGTCGTAGTCTAGGCAGAAGAGTTATGCGGACCGAAAGGCCCGAGATGTGTCTGTCATGGTTGGGGAGAAGGTGTTGGTGAAGGTGTCATGCATGAACGGTGTTATGAGGTTCGGGAAGAGGGGAAAGCTGAGTCCCTGGTTCATTGGACCATTTGAGGTACTTCAGAGGATTGGGGAGGTGACTTATAGGTTTGCCATGCCTCCCAGCTTATCGAGTATTTATCCGGTGTTCCATTTTTTGATGCTCTGGAGGTATGTTGGGGACCCGTCTCATGTTTTGGACTTTAGTACGGTTCAGCTCGAGGGTGCTATGTCATATGAGGTAGAGCCGATGTCTATTTTGGGTCGTCAGGTTAGAAAGCTGAGGTCTAAGGATATAACTTCAGTGAAGGTTTAGTGGACAGGGGAGTCGGTAGAGGATGCCACCTGGGAGACCGAGCGGGAGATGTGGAGAAGATATCCTTACTTATTTGAGACTCCAGGTATGTTTCTAGACCCGTTCGAGGACGAATATTTTTTTTAAGAGAGGGAAGATGTAACGACCCGGCCGGTCATTCCGTGAGATTAGCCATGTTTCTCCCGTTTCTGCTTTATTATATGTTGCTTAGCCTATTTATGTTGTATTGGGTCGGTTGGTTCGGGTTCGGAGTGGTCGTGGTGAGAACTGAGACACTTAGTCTCTCAAATTGGCTTAATAGTTGAAATAGTCAACTAAGAGTTGACTTATTGGTAAACGGCCTCGGAATGTAGATATTATTGCTCGGATAGCTTCTTTAGATGATTTGGGACTTAGGATTGTGTTTGGAATGAAGTTTTGATGTCCGGTGTAAAATTAGGCTTGAATTGGCGAAAGCTAGTTTTTGGGGATTTCCGGTCGTCAGGGGAAAATAAGCTATGGGGGTCGGAATGGAATTCCGGGAGTTGGAGTAGGTTCATAATGTCATTTTGGATATGTGTGCAAATTTTCATGTCAATCGGATGAGTTTTGGATGGTTTCAGCATCTTTGGTGAAATTTAGAAATTTCAAAGTTCATAGGCTTGAATTTGATGTGATTTTGGTGTTTTTGCGTTATTTTCGGTGTTTCGAAGGCTCAAATAAGTTTGAATGATGTTATGGGATATTTTGGTAGGTTTGGTTGAGGTCCCAGGGGCGTCAGGCGTATTTTGGATGCTGAAACGGGCATTTTTGGTCTTAAGGAGTCTGCTATTTTTCTAGTGTTTTAGCAGCAGATTTTCTTAAATCGCGATCGCCTAGAGTAAAGATTTAGGCAAGCAGATTTTTCTATGCGATCGCGTAATAAGGTTTGCGATTGCATAGGTTGGGCAGTCTTAAGCAGTGTGGTCGCGTGTTTCCTTGTGCAATTGCGTAGGTGTTCTGAGGCGCATAAGAGGGATGGACGTGTGAGCTCTGCGAACGTGTGTGTGGGTATGCAAATGCATAGAGTGGGTTTGGACTGTGCATCATGAACGCGTAGCTAGAAATGCGATCGCACTGAGGTAATTAGGGGCACCTGGGTAGAATGTTTAAATAGCCATCTTCGTGAATTTTTGGCCACTTTTCACCATTTGTGGACGGATTTTTGGAGAGAGTTTAAAGAGGGAATCAAAGGGGAAGCACTTGGAGGTAAGATTGTTGACTTCATAACTCGATTCTATGTTGTTTCCTAAGAAATTAAACCGGAAATTAGTTCAATTTAAACCCAAAATTGGGGAGGTTAGGTGCATGAGAAATTGGGACTTTAATTGATTAATTGAAGGGGAAATTGTGGTCCGATTTTTGTGTTCTTGGTATGTATAGAATCGTGGGAGGATGAGGATCTTGTGATGTAAATTTTATAGAATTCCGAGATGTGGGACCGGGGCTCAGCGTTTGCCAACTTTGAGAATTCTGCCTTAAAATTGATAGTTTTCGTTTGATCCTTGTTCATTTAGCGTATATTGATGATGTTATTCTTGTTTTGGTTAGATTCGAAACAATCGGGAGCCGATTCGAGGGGCAAGAGCATCGTGCATTAGTATTTTTGCCCGGGTGGAGGTAAGTAATGGCTATAAATCTTGTCATGAGGGTATGAAACCCCGGACTTCGTATTTTCTCACTATTTTTAGAATGCGCAAATGTCAGATGAAGAGTATGTGGCATGCACTAATTTTTGGATTGTACTTGGTCTTCTCCGTGGAAACTATTGAGTTGCGTATTTTTAATCTAAATCATATGTTAAATTTTGTTCTAAAGCTTTTGCTATATTTGTGTTATAAGCCATGTTTGGGGTCTCCTTCCGACTTGTTTAGACCCCTTGGGGTCTTATTACTGCTATTTTCCTCACTGTGTTGACTTATGATTTACACTCAGTCATGTTATGTTTGACTGATTTCGAAACTCAGCCTTATTTACACTATTTTGAGATATAAATAATGTGTTTGGGTCGAGTACCCCGTTTTACTGATACGTCCGAGGGGATTTTGAGTGTTGCTGACTGAGTGAGGCCGAGGGCCTGATTGTGAGGATATGATATGCCACGAGGTGTCTTAATTTTTGCGCTTGGGCTCAAGGAGCCCCTGTGGAGTCATTACACACCCCTAGTGAGTGCAGGTAGCTACTGAGTGCGAGTGCCGAGTGACGAGTCATTGGGAGGCATGAGTGACAGCGAGGTTTCCCGAGGGGCTGATACTGAGTGACTGTGAGGTTTGCTGAGTGATGTTATACTCGGGGGGGGNGTATATTTATTTCTGAAACTGTTGGAAAACACATTTTTCAAAGGATTTTTACTGAAGTTGGCTTTTAAGGCATGTTGATTTCATATATATATGTATATACTGTTGGAAAGAAAGGTTATGCTTAGTGTGAAGTGATGATTTGATTTTAAGTGTTTCTTACTACTTAGACTTGATTTATTTCCATTACTACTGAGTTGGCGTACTCACATTACTCCCTACACCCCTGTGTGCAGATATAGGTGCTGATCCGAGCGTTAGTCAGCTATTTATGTGCGAAGCCGAAGTCAGTACATAGAGGTAGCTGTTCAGCGTTCACAGCATTTATGTTTTTCCTTTCTTATTTTGCACCTAGTTCTTCGTTCCGAGGTTTTGCATTATAATAGTAGACTTTTTGGTATATTCCTTAGATGCTCATGACATATTGACTCCGGATCTTGGGGATGGTTTCAGACTGTTTAACTATTTGTTTTGCTTAATGGATTCATTAATTTTATATACGTTTATGAAATGTTGAAAACGAGTTGGGATTTTGGAAAGAAACTGTAAATATGTGATTGTTGGCTAGCCTAGTTCCATGATAGACGCCATCACGGCCTGTTTAGGATTTGGGGTCGTGACATAACTACCCAATTGGTGCTAACTGACTAACCGGCCATAGCATGGTGGTAAATGCCTAAATGCCCGACCAACCAACCATATCTTTGTGGTAAATGCGTGACTGCTCGATCGGCCATAGCACGGTGGTAAATGCGTAACTACGCAAACGGTCATTGCTTGGTGGTAAATGCTTGTTTGTTAAATGAAAATGCATATATCATTACATTATGAACATTAACTTCGTTATCGTATGCCTCAATAGGGACTTACGGACCTACTTAGACATGCTTTGAGTATCATTTTATGGGAACGTAGACATCCTTAACTAGTAAGTGAGAATCACTTATGAATCAGGAGAAAAGAAAATAGAGGCCAACGACAAAAAAGTGGAAAACTATAACTCGAGGGTCGACCAGATTCGGGGCGCACCTCCGATTTTGAAGGGGGTAGATTCAAAGAAGTTCATGCAGAAACCATTTCCGTTGAGTGTGGCTCCGAAGCCCATTCCAAAAAAGTTCAGGATGTCCGATATCCCAAATTACAACGGGACCACAGATCCTAATGAGCATATTACCACCTATACTTGTGGTATAAAAGGAATGACTTAAAAGACGATGAGATCAAGTCCGTCTTGTGGACGAAGTTTGGAGAAACACTGTCCAAGGTGGCCATGATGTGGTATCATAACCTCCCCCCCCCAACTCAATAGACTCATTTTCCATATTGGTAGACTCTTTTGTGAAGGTTTATGCTAGTGCCATTAAGGTAGCTACAAGGATGTCCGATGTCTTCAAAATTAAACAGAGAGAGAACGAGATGCAAAGGGAGTTTGTGTCCCGCTTTCAGATGAAACGAATGGAATTACCACCAGTCTTCGATGAATAGGCGGTGCAAGCCTTCACCCAGGGCTTGAATGAATGAAGCTCAATAGCCTTGAAGCAGCTTAAGCAAAATTTGATCGAGTATCCCACCGTGACTTGGGCAGATGTACATAACAGGTATCAATCGAAGATTAGGGTCGAGGACAACCAATTTGGAATCCCCTCGGGCTCAGTATAACCAAGCACGCTCTTTGCAAAAGAGTGAAGGAATGAAAAAAGGGAGTCGAAACCAAACAAGGAAAGATACCAGCCATATGTCGAAGACCGAAGGAACGCCCCAAGGCATGATATACCTCGAAACAATCAAAGGGTAAATCGAGGTCAGAGTTCTTGGGGACTCCTGAGCAAAACTAGGTTTGATAGGCACATGGGGCTAATGGAGGAACCCTGATTGTCGGAGTATAACTATAACATCAATGCATCAGATGTCATATCAGCAATAGGAATGATCAGAGATATCAGGTGGCAAAAGCCCGTACAGTCAGATCCTTCCCAAAGGAACCCCAAGGTAATGTGCGAATAACACGGCATTCACGGTCATAAGACCGAGGATTGTAGACACCTTTGAGAGTTCATCAGCGATCGAACAAAGGAACAATTGCGGAAAGAAGAGGCGAACATGAAAAATTAAGAGGAGGAACCGCAACATATCATTCTCATGATCATTGGAGGCATCGACGACCCACAGAGACCTATTTTCAAATGAACGAAAGTATCCATCACAAAGGAAAAGCGGACTCGGAGTTATGTACCCGAGGATGCTATCATATTCAGTGAAGAAGACATCGAGGCCTTGCCTCAGCCTCATAACGATGGACTGGTGATTTCTTTTCTTTTGAATAAAGTTCAAATTAAATGCGTGCTCGTGGATCCAGGTAGTTCGGCCAACATAATCAGGTCGAGAGTGGTGGAACAACTCGGGGTGATCAATCAGATCATACCTGCCTCTCCAGTCCTCAATGGATTCAACATGGAGAGTGAGACAACCAGGGGAAATTATCCTCCCAGTCAATGTGCGGGTACAATTCAAGATACCAAGTTTCATATCATCGAAGGTGACATGAGGTACAATGCATTACTCGGAAGGTCGTTGATACATAGCATGAGGTCAGTGGTGCCGACTTTTCACCAAATGACGAAGCTCCAAACAAAGGACAACGTGAGAACGGTATATGGAGAGCAGTATGCAGCAAAGGAGATGTTCGCAGTGCATGACATAACACCAATATCAACACCTTCCACCTCAGAGAAGTCGAAAACAAACCTGATAGACAAATAATAGTCATAGTCTACACCCTCGATTGAATCCGGGGGATAGGCGACCGAGGAACAATTGATCAATGATGTCGGAGTCAACGGTCAAAGAGCTTGAACAGGCTTCAGTCCAAGATAAAGCTTGCATTCGCCAAAGATAAGGTAACAAAATTTTTCAAAACTCATTCTCGTTTCCCAACACCGATCGCTTGATCAATGCCATGGCCGGCTAACAAGATCCTTACTTTTCTCGATGCTTACTCCGGGTTCATTTGGATTTTATTTTCCCGGAGTAAAGAGATCATTTGAATTCAATCGTATATCAACGCCTAGTTAATAATATGTTCGAAATATCAAATAAGCAAGTTTATGGAAGTTTACATTGATAAAATGCTAGTTAAGTCCCTGCGCAGAGGACCATTTGATTCATCTGCAGGTTCAGAAGGCATAGACTGTAGCTCAAACCCGAAGAGTGCACTTTTGTAATTGGATCGGGCAAATTTTTGGGCTTTATGGTATTGGACCAAGGAATCGAGATCAATCCTGATAAAATCAAGGCCTTCGGGACAACAAGAGAAACATAAGTCATTGACTTCATTTGGGACCACATCATATGCCGATTCGGGATCCCCTCTGAGATCACATGTGATAATGGGAAGCAGTTCAATGGTAGCAAGGTGACGAAATTCCTTGAATATCATAAAATCAAAAATAATCCTTTTGACGCCTTACCATCCGAGTGCAAATGGTCAAGCCGAGTCCACGAACAAGACCATCATTAAAAAATTGAAGAAGAGGCTAGCAAATGCGAAGGGAAAATGGAGAGAAGTGTTACCTGAAGTACTATGAGCATATCGAACTTTGAAGTCAGGAACATGAGAGACCTGGGTCCGAGGCTTTGATACCGGTCGAGATCGGGGAATCGAGTGCAATATTTCAACATGCCACCGAGGAATTGAAAAACTAGGCCATGAATAATGCCCTCGAGTTAGTAGATGAAAAGCGAGAGGCCGCACTGGTCCAAATGGCCACCCAAAAACAAAGGATCGAAAGGTACTATAACAGGAGAACATATCTCCGATACTTTGGAGTTGGGGACTTAGTCCTAAGGAAAGTCACTCTCACCACCCGAAACACAAATGAAGGGAAGCAAGGCCCTATCTGGGAAGGGCCGTACCGCGTCCTCGGATTAGTAGGCCAAGGGTCCTACAAACTTGGCACCATGGAAGGCGAACAATTACCAAGCAATTAGAACATATTAATGCTCAAACGCTATTATTGCTAAGGTATAACCTTCCCCCTTTTCATATATGTTTCGTACTAACTTATTGCAGGTGTTCGATCGAGAAAAGTCGAACCACCCTTTAGCTCGAAGACCTTAGGTTTTAAAGCATGCGTTGCACTCTTTTTTCCCTTAGATCGGGTTTTATCCCAAATGGGTTTTACCGGCGAGGTTTTGAACGAGGCAACACAAATATGACCCCTAAGGAAAACTCAACAAGTATTCAAGGCTTATTTTTTCAATAAACCTCGAATAATGGGGGGCATCACCCTCGGAGGTTACTCTTTCAAAGAAATCAAAATATGCCTAAGAGGGCCTCGATAGGAGAATGCTGTAATGGACCAAACGGTCAAACAAACCATGTCCGCATAAAATAGTCGAGCCCCCGATGGAAAAAACATGTACGCATGTATCAAGTATTCGAAGAAGCATTATTATTTATCAAAACACATTGTTCCTCGAAGAAGTTTACTATTTTCACATGAAAACGGATCAAGGACCAAATACCCCCGAACACTCGGGGACCGTCATCGACAGTCAACTTATCGAGTCATCAAAAACTTGAACTTGTAAGACCTCAATGAGGCAACAACGAATCTATAAGACCTCAATGAGGCAACATCGAATCTATAAGACCTCAATGCGGCAACATCGAATCTATAAGACCTCAATGAGGCAACATCAAACTTGTAAGACCTCAACAAGGCATACTCAAACTTATAAGACCTTAAAAGGCACAACCCTGGTATTAAGACCAAGGATTTAGATATTCGAACTTGTAATACCCCTAAAAAGGCATACCCTCGATATAGAGGTCGAGTTCATCTCACCCGGGGACTAAAGATTACGGTCATACTAAAAGGCTATGGCCGAATTAACGCGGCTCGGAGACGTCCGACTTCTGCCATAGAAACCAAAGGCCTTCAAACACTTCAAAAAAAAAACCGGTTAATCAGGCTACCCTCGGCATAAGCAAAGGAGCTTCGATAATATTAGCTCCGAGCAATGAATAGGCTTCGAATAAATCAGCCTTCAGCATATAGGCTTAAAAAAATCAACCTCCGAAAGTACCTCATGAGGTACTCAATTATCGTCACATATAGACTTATAATCGAGTTTCTTATTCGAGCCGCCGAAGAGTCGGATGAACACAAAACATGCAAAGGCATAACCAAAACTTTAAAAGTCTTTAGCTAGAACGGGGTAAAATTATATCAATATTAGAAGTCGAATCGACCCAACTTAAAGATCCTAAGGGCCAATATGTAAGAGCCTAAGGGCCGATCTAAAGAGCCTAAGGGCCAATATGTAAGAGCCTAAGGGCTGACCTAAAGAGACTAAGGGCCAATATGTAAGAACCTAAGGGCCGATCCAAAGAGCCTAAGGGCCAAACTAAAAAGTCTAAGGGCCAATGTTTTAAAACTGAAGTATCAATATCTGAAGAACTCAAAGGTCAGCGCACTGTGTTCGAGTCAAAGGCCCCAAAGATTAATCATAGCTCAGATATTAGACCTTAAGAGGTCGCCATTTATCGACTATTCATCAAGCACAAAAACCTAAGGGTTTCGTATTATAAATCCAACACATCAGATTGGTTATCGACAAACATCAAAATATATTCAAACAAAGCAAAGGAAAGACAGTAAGTGACGAAAAAGCGAAGAATCTTTCATATATAATAAGGGTTTGCAAAACATATTCACAAAGAGACCTTACAATAAAAAAGAAATAAATAGAAGCCTAATCTACCGCCGGGGTCACTTAACCGAATGGAGTCCCTTCATGAGTAGTGACTTCGACGGTTTGACCCTTGACCCCTGGTCATCAGCAGCTTCTTTCCACTCGGGGACTTCTGCTTCATCTTCCTCAATCTCTCTCCGAGCCACAAGCTGAAGCCTCGACAAAAGTAAGCAATGCCGCCGATTCTTCCTCTAAAGCCTTCACTCTTTCGATCTCAGCAGAAAGGTCAAAGCCCCCCTGTATTTTCTTCCTCGAGAGCCTGTCTCCGAGATCCAAATTGAGCATGATCAATGGATCGAGTCAGCTTGAGCTCAGTCTCTTCATATCCTCCTGGCTAGAACATTTGCAGCAGCAACATCTTCCTGGTACGTGGATATGAGTGCGTCGGCTTCAGATTTGGTCGTGGATAGCGCGGCGACCGATTCAGCATGGAGATCCTTATACTTACTGCTTTCTATGCTTGCATCTTGAAATTGACACTCATCCAAGGACAGCTTCTCTCGGAGGCTACCTCGTCCATGCACCACTTGAGTCCGAGGATCTCAGTATCCCTGACTCTTAGTCCCTCCTGCATCAGGTCATTTTTCTGCTTAAGCTGCAAGAATCAAGTTAAAGCATTCAATTCTAAAGTTGAACAAGCATAAAAATAAACATATGAGAACTATATTACCTACTCATCGAGATCGTACCGTTCTCGAGATATCGCCTCCAAATGTGCTCGAAGGTCGTGCAGTTCCTCCTTCTTTTTGGCAAAAAGATCTCTGAACTCATCCGCCTCCGATGAGAAACTCCTACACTCTTGCTCGTAATGGGCGAACTCATCTTGTGACTTGGAGAAGGCCAGGTTGTAAAACATTATGTCCTTAAAACACAAAGGAAAGAAATCAGAAAAACAAGGACCAAAATTCAAACACGGTTGTGGAGTCAAAGGACTACCTGTTTACGGAGCTTCTCGGGTTCTTCAAAAATTAACCAGGCGTTAAGTTCAAGGCCATCCTCCACCCAAATAAAATATCCCTCGAACATGTCATTCTCTTCGTGGGAAGGCCCCACATCAGGAGTTCCCATATTTTGGGCACCTCGTACCAGCCATGTAGAAAATGACGGGCCTGACAGTGCTTCAGATTTGGGGCCCCCGAGTTCATCTACCGGGTGCCCCTCGGCTATGGGCATGTTTTTTCTGCCGGGCAGCTCAGGGACTTCATTTGACCCACCCTCGAGAATTTCTTCAGCTCGAGGTGGGGCAGTATCGACGACTTTTGGTTCAAAATTCGTCGGCTCTACAACCGTCGGTTCAACAGGCTTTAAAATTATTGCGCTTCCTCTTCCCCTAAGTACTAGCGGGCAATCATCTTTCTCTTCACCCTCAACACGAAGACTACCTGCCGCTTACGAAGTTAAGGCCGTTGAATCGACATTAGGCTTTTGAACATTAGCCTTCTTCGACTTTTTTTTTTTAAGAAAATATACCACTAGGTAGGCTGCTTAGTGGCTAATATATAAATAAAATCCCAAAATGGGTCAAAAGCTTACAAGATGTCCAAACCAAAATAGAAGTTGCATGAAGCTACTAGCTACTAAAAAGATAGAAAAGCTAAAGTCTAATAAACTAGCTACTACAGCAAAATAAGCTGAGTGCTTCCTTCTCCTATCAGTGTATGTGAATCCAATTGCTAGTGGTAAATACCAAGCAGCACCTATCAAGCTCTCACCAGGCGCCAGGGTATACTGTCCATAGGCTAAAATGAATTCCAAACATCTCCACCACAGAGTTGAAGCCAACATAGTCTTCCAAGTGTATCTACTATATGATCTCCATATGCAGTGTACTGAGTTTGTCCAAGTATTAATCATATGCTCACTCATCAAATTTAACACGTAAAAGTACCTGGCTTTAGGAAAGCTTTGTAAGGTAAAAGCCAGGTATGGGTTGGCTTTAGGCTGGCCTTGAAAGGCAAAAGCCAGGTTGGGGCTGGCTTTAGGCTGGCCTTACATGGCAAAAGCCAGGCTGGGGCTGGCTTTAGGCTGGCCTTGCAAGGCAAAAGCCAGGCTAGGGCTGGCTTTAGGCTGGCCTTGTAAGGAAAAAGCCAGGTTGGGGCTGACTTTAGGCTGGCCTTGCAAGGGAAAAGCTAGGTTGGGGCTGGCTTTAAGAAGCCCTTGCAAGGAAAAGGCCAGGTTGGGGCTGGCTTAAAGCAGGCCTGGCAAGGCAAAAGCCAACCTTGAGGCATCCTCAAGTGTTAGAAACTGTGCATTTTTGTGATCTTGTAAGCTCAGATCCTTCCCTTCCAGAACCTTTAATGTTGACATAATTCTAAACATTGCTAAACCATCCATGAAACCATGCTAATACCACTGAGAAACGATTTAACAATCTATACAGATACAACATAACAGGTTTAACCTTTTCCTTAATATTTGAACATATCAGAAGTAGAATAAATTGCACCATCCAATACCTGGTTATCACATTGGTCCTGTACACTATCAAAGCACCCCCAGAAGGAGCATGTGGCCATGCTAATACCACTGGAAAGTACCTTAATAGCATACAGAACGATATATAAAAGAAACATGCAGGTATGTGCAGATTCCAACATTGTGAAGCCATCAGTCTGGGGCTCTTCTCTTTTCTATTCTAACCATAATGTTAGGAGTTTGAGACTTTTCTAAATTAATCAACCTCCTCCCTGCATAGGCAGTTTAAATAATGAGTGAAACTCAGATGTACCTACAAAATAAAACACAACGTTAGCTATAAAATCCGCCACTGAGTTGCCTTCTCTGAACACATGTTCAAAGATCACATTGAAGTTGCCATTCATCTCTATAATTCTCTTCAAATCATTTGAAATTACATAAGGAGGATCTCATTCCCCTTCTATCACTTTTTTCATCACTAATGAATCTGTCTCCAATATGAGAGGGTGAAGATCATGCTCCATACAGTATTCCAATCCTTGAAGAATAGCCTTAGCTTCATCCACCACATTAGTTTTCACCCCCAGGTCTACTGCCTTGCATACACCACATCACCTTCATCATTCCTCACACAAAATACTAATGAGCTAAGACCAGGATTTCCTTTTGAGGCTCCATCAGTATTGCATTTGTAACAACCACAAAAAGGAAACTTACATGTTACTCTTGTAGTGATCAATATAGGTTTATATCCTTTAAAATATTGAATCATGTCTGGCCATAAAAATGGAATATTAGGTATCCAACTACAAGGAGTTAAGTGTTTCCCGGTCGAAATAGAAGTCGCCTACACGGTTAGGGTTCGCCCTAAACATATAAATAGACTCCTAAAACACAACTACAAGGAGTTCGGAAGGCATTCAAAGGATTCAACAGAAGAAAATCATTGAGGTGCCAAAACATTGATTTCTATATCTTGTATTCAGTACTTTGTATTTCAATTATGCAATTCCTTTTGAGTTTGATTCTTATAAACATGAGTAGAAAAATTCTTTAGTCTAGGGTTTTGGTAGAACCCGTTGGGGATGAATTTATTGGGATAATATTATATTTTGGTTGCTTAATCTCTATTTGTTCAACTACGTTCTTGTTGTAGTTAATTGAGTGGCCATCAATTAGTTGTTCCTGTTTAATATGTATCTATTTGAGAGAGAGTGCATATTTAGGTAGTTGTTTGAACAACATCACTCCCGGAGTATAGACGAAGTTCATAACCGAGGGTTTAGAGGTTAGATTAGAGATAAAGATACCTTGGGTGCAATCTAAAGTGAATTATATTGTGATCTAACTAGCGTAACTTGAGAGAGTGCGTCTAGTAAATTCTCATAATTACTTGAGAGAGATTTATGATAATTCGAGCGTTCATGATTGACAGAGATAGCCAATTAAACTATAAGAAATATCCAAGGAAGAATTCACCAACAGGGGAAACCATAACCTTAGACATTTATTATCAGTGTTACATTAAATTGTTAGTTAATTGCTAGTTTATCGTTATTGTTAGTAGAATTAGTTAAAAATCACCAAATTGATATTCAAAAGTCTTGAGAAACTTGATTAAACAAGAATTTAGTATTTTATAGACTCAATTGATACGTAAATTCCCTGTGGGATCGACTCTGGGCGTAATACCCCGGATTATATTTGCAACGCTCGCTTAGTCTTTTATTAGACATAGTTGAGCCTGATCAAATTTTGGCGCCGTTGGCGGGGACATAACGGTATTATCAATTGAGTTATAAGAAATACAAAATTCTGAAATATAATCAATTTTCTTAAAAATTTCGATTTTACATTGAAATTTAACGTTTGCTAAGGTGTTGCAGGTACATGCCTCGAAACTCATCGAGTACTGGTGAAGTAATCGAATCCTTATCAGACCTTGAGAAAGTTTTCAGGGCCATAAACCGGACGAACCGGAAAAGAAAACATCAACCACAAATTGAACAAATTGAAACTGACATGGAAGATCCACACAACCGGAACAATCATGGGGATGACGTAGTGGACCCAGTAGCTAAAATAGGGGCATAGGCTCCCCTATATGACTTGGCACAACCGACAGCTGAGATTTTGGCCACAACAATACTGGTTCCTCAGATACAGGCCGAGTCCTTTCAGATAACAAACAATATGCTGCACTTATTGCAGAACAAAGGGCTATTCTCAGGGTCATACATTGAAGACCCCCAGCAACACTTGAAAAACTTCCTGTCAATCTGCAAAACACAGAGGCAGCCTAANGTTAGTCAAGCAATCCGTGAACAAGTTTCACCCACCTAATAAGACTGCCCAACAAATTGATGAAATCTTAAGCTTCAGATAGAAACCAGTTGAAACCCTAAAAGAGACATGGGAGTGCTTTAAATGTATGTTGGTTATCTGTCCACATCATCATTCCGGAGGAAATGTTGGGGCAGCGGTTCTATATGGGTTTTGCAAATACGGTTAAAGCAAATGTTGATGCTTCAGTTGGTGGAGCATTCTTGAGCAAAACATGGAGAGAGAGCCAAATCCTACTTGATAAAATGGCACAAAATTCAGGATGGACAACAAGGAATGCACCCATTACTCCTGTAGTTCATTCAGTGCCATTCGATCCATCTATTACCATTGCAGAGAACGTGGCCACCTTGATAACACAAACGAGTATTCTTACAAAGAAGGTGGAAGAATCGGGACAAATACAACAGGTAGACATTGTTGACACAACCAATGGGGGCTTATGCACATGATTCATTAGTCAACCACTTGGTAACCACTGGAATGCAGAATGCGATAACCCTTATCATCCTGAAAATATGAATTATGTGACAAATTATGAACGTCAGAGACAAGGGGGGCAGAACTGGGGTCAACAAGTTCAACCTTATAGGCCTCCTCACCAGCAGCAGATCAGTGGAAATGTGGGGGCCATGAGACCACAAGGTAATGCATCACCATATCAGAGACCGTACAGTTATAACCATCAAAATCAGCAACAGTCATACTACCCTCCTCACCATCAACAGGGGGGAAGCAAGAAGATGGGTTTTCACGGTTGGAAGCTATGATGCAACAGGTGATTGGGTCAAACACCAAAATCAGTGAGAGAGTAGATTCACATGATGCAGCTATTAAAAATATTGAAGTATAGCTGGGGCAGATTTCAAATGCAGTTAACAATCGTCCTCACAGAACCTTACTTGCTGATACTCAGGTGAATCCAAGGGACCAGGGCCCAAAACAGTTAATGGCAGTGACCCTCCGCAATGGCAGAGACTTGAACTTAGAACAAGAAATGAGGCATGAAAGTAGGCAGACAAACACACTGGTACAGGTACCTAATCAAATTGATGACTCAACCACATTGAGTACAGGCACAGTGCAACCAGCTAAAAGAAAAGTAAATAAGCAAAGTTAAGCTGAGAAAGAACTTGAGGAAATCCCAGAGCCATCAACTGAGGTAGTAGTGGGAAAGGAAAAAGAACAAATAACATAAAAGAAAAGAGCACCAGCTCCATTCCCCCAAAGGCTAGCAAAATATCAGAAAGATGAGCAGTATAAGAAATTCTTGGACATGCTAAAACAGATACAGGTAAATATTCCATTGATAGATGCGTTGAAGGAAATGCCTGGATATGCTAAAATGATGAAGGACTTAATGTCTAGAAAATTTGATTTCCAAGACCTGGCTACTGTCACTCTTACTCAGACTTGTAGTGCAGTGGTGACACGTCCTATTGCTGAAAAGTTGGCTGACCCAGGGAGTTTTACAATTCCTTGTAATATTGGCGATTTCTCTTTTGACAAAGCCCTATGTGATTTGGGAGCCAGCATTAATCTGATGCCACTGGCTATATACAAAAGACTGGGAATTGGTAGAGCCAGGCCTACTTCCATGCTGCTGCAACTTGCTGATAGAACGGTAAAGAGACCGTCAGGTATTCTAGATGATGTGTTAGTGCAAGTGGGGAAATTTGTATTCCCTGCTGACTTTGTGATCTTAGACTGCCGAGTAGATGAAGAAATTCCCATAATCTTGGGAAGGCCATTTTTGGCCACAGGCAGAGCACTCATCGATTGTGAGACTGGTGAGCTTAAGATGAGGATCAATAATGAAGAAATCACATTCAACGTGCAGAAGTCTATGAGGCGACCAAGTGAGTTCGCTAATTGCNGGTGAGGAATTAGCAGAATGGATTTTAGCATTGGAAGGAAACGGGACATGGTCACGGGTTCTTGAAATTGAACCATTACACATGGAAAATAGAGAGAACCCACCAGCGAAGCCCTCAATTGAAGCACCACCCAAACTAGAGCTGAAGCCTTTACCAGCACACCTCAGGTATGCATTTCTTGGACCTAACTCTACAGTACCAGTTATTATATCATCTGGGTTGTTAGATGAGCAGGAACAACAGCTATTACAGGTACTTTCTGATTGCAAGACTGCCATTGGCTGGACGATGGAAGACATCCAATGGATCATCCCAGCTGATTGCATGCATAACATTCTCTTACAAGAGGGGCAAAAACCGTTTAGGGAACACCAAATACTGTTAAACCCAACTATGAAGGAAGTAGTAAAGAAATAAGTGATAAAGTGGTTAGATGCGGGAATCATTTTCCCGATATCCGACAGCAGCTGGGTTAGCCCAGTACAGTGTGTACCAAAGAAAGGGGGTATGACAGTCGTAAAAAATGATAAAAACGAGCTGATATCCACTAGAACTGTTACGGATTGGAGAATATGCATGGACTATAGAAAGTTAAACGTTGCCACCCACAAAGACCATTTCCCACTTCCGTTCATTGATCAGATGCTCGACCGACTAGCAGGAAATTCTCATTTTGTTTCCTTGACGGGTATTCGGGGTACAACCAGATTTCTATTGCCCCAGAGGATAGAGAAAAAACATCTTTCACATGCCCATATGGGATATTTGCCTTCAGAAGAATGCCATTTGGCCTCTGCAATGCACCCGCCACATTCCAACGGTGCATAATGGCCATTTTCACAGACATAGTGGAGGATATTATGGAGGTCTTCATGGACGATTACTTAGTGGTGGGAAATTCATTTGATGAATGCCTAGAAAATTTGAATCGTGTCCTAAAAAGGTGTATTGAAACAAATTTGGTGCTAAATTGGGAGAAGTGCCACTTCATGGTACAAGAAGGAATTGTCTTGGGACATATGGTTTCAAGTAAAGGTATTAAAGTGGATAAAGCCAAGGTAGAAGTGATTGAAAAACTCCATCCACCCACGTCAGTCAAAGCAATTCGTAGTTTCTTGGGACATGCCGGATTCTACCGCTGATTCATCTAGGATTTCTCCAAACGCCAACCCTCTCTATAAGTTACTTGAAAAAGATAACCCATTTGTGTTTTCTGATAATTGCAGAGTAGCGTTTGAGAAGCTAAAGCAGCAGCTAGTCACTGCACCGATTATAGTTTCCCCCAGCTGGGAGCAACCATTTGAACTCATGTGTGACGCAAGTGACTATGCTGTAGTTGTCGTGTTGGGTCATCAAAAAGATAAGGTAATGCACCCAATTTACTACGCAAGTAGGACATTAAGTGGAGCTCAGCTGAATTATACGGTAACAGAAAAAGAAATGTTGGCTGTAGTATTTGCATTTGACAAATTCAGGTCCTACTTGATCGGGTCAAAAGTGATCGTGTACACTGATCACGCAGCCATTAGATACTTGGTTGAGAAAAGAGAATCTAAGCCACGCCTAATTCGTTGGGTACTGCTTTTGCAAAAATTTGACTTGGAAATTCGTGACTGTAAGGGAACGGAGAACCAAGTCGCTGACTATTTATCACGCCTCGAAGGTGCTAAACAGGCACCTGAAGTTGAGAATATTCTGGAAACCTTTCCAAATGAACAGCTGCTAGTCACAAATGTGATAGAGGTGCCATGGTATGCAGACATTGCTAATTACCTGGCATCCGGCATTGATCCTTACGAGCTCTCTTATGTACAAAAGAAAAGATTTTACCGTGATAGCCGTAATTACTATTGGGATGAACCTTATTTGTTTAAAATTTGAATTGATAATATGATCCGGAGGTGCGTCCCCGAGATAGAACAATGTGCTATTTTGCAAGCTTGTCATGCAGCACCCTATGGAGGACATTTCGGAGGAATCCGAACAGCAGCTAAAGTGTTGGAGGCCGGATTTTATTGGCCCACTGTGTTCAGAGACGCCCATCAATGGGTGAAAGACTGCAATGAATGTCAAAGGACGGGGAACATATCCCGTCGTCATGAAAGGCCAATGAATCCAATACAAGAGGTAGAAGTGTTCGATGTTTGGGGGATAGATTTCATGGGTCCTTTTGTAAGCTCTTACGGCAATAAGTATATACTTGTTGCTATAGATTACATGTCAAAATGGGTAGAAGCAGCAACATTACCCACCAATGATGAAAAACTGGTGGTGGGATTCTTAAAGAAGAACATATTCACCCGCTTTGGGACACCAAGAGCCATAATAAGTGATGGAGGCACGCATTTCTGCAATCGTGTTTTCGAAAAGTTGCTGGCTAAATATGACGTACGTCACAAGGTAGCAACTCCATATCACCCTCAGACTAGCGGGCAGGTTGAAGTATCAAACAGGGAAATAAAGAGTGTACTAACCAAAACTGTCAACGCCACAAGAACTGATTGGGCGAAGAAACTAGATGATTCTCTTTGGGCCTACAGAATAACATTTAAAACACCAGTTGGTATGTCTCCATACAAGTTGGTATTTGGTAAGGCCTGTCACCTGCCCGTCGAACTAGAACACAGAGCCTGGTGGGCAATGAAGCAGCTGAATCTGGATTTCGATACTGCGGGAGAAAATCGGATCACAGAATTACAAGAATTAGAAGAATTCAGAAGCCAGGCATTTGAAAGCACTAGGTTGTATAAGGAACGAATGAAGAGAATTCATGATAAAAATATAGTGGACCGGGATTTCAAACAAGGAGACAAGGTATTAGTGTATAATTCAAGATTAAGAATGTTTCCGGGTAAGCTTAAGTCCCGATGGTCTAGCCCGTTTAAAGTGGTCAATGTTTTTCCTTATGGTGCGGTGGAGATTACTGTTGAAAATGAGTCTAACACCTTCAAGGTCAATGGACAGAGATTAAAAAGATATGTTGGAATGAATGATGCCACTGAGCGGACTATTGTGCACCTGGGTGAACTGAATACACCAGACAATCCTTAAGTAGCTTTGATGTTGCATCGTGCCGCGACGTTAAATTAGGCGCTTCATAGGAGGCAACCTATTGATTTGTTGTAATAGTCGTGCCACGACATTAAATAAAGCGCTTGTTGGGAGGCAACCCAATGCGTAGTAAATCTTAGAATAATTAGAACAAAGTAGTGTAATTTTAAATACTAACGAGCTTGCACGTGAATTCGGGTGAATGAAAGAGTGTATTAGCATGACGGATGGCAGAGGCAGGGCTGGCGATAGGAGCCTAACGCCTGGCTAACGCCCAAGTAACGCCTGATCCTAGCTGGCGTTAGGGCTCTAACGCGCGAGTAACGCTTGGCCCTAGCTGGCGTTAGGGCTCTAACACGCGAGTAACGCCTGGCTCTAGCTAGCGTTATAGCTCTAACGCACGAGTAACGCCTGGGTTTAGCTGGCGTTAAGGGGCTAACGCCTGGCTAACGCCAGGGTGCCCAGGCCTTTTGGTTAAAACGCACTTATAACGCCAGGTGAGTCCACTTTCTTATTTTCTTGACCTTTCAACTCTCTCTCACGAAATTTTCACAGCTCAAGCACATACCTACACACTCATTGTCTCTCACACCTACATCAAAGCACATAGTTTGGCACAGTTATCTTGACTTCATAAAAATCACATATTAACACCCCATTATCACCCACACACACACAAGATCTGCACAGGAAAAGAAAAAAATTAGGGGTACACTTCATCCGGCTAACACTCATCAAGACTTAAGGTATGATTCTAACCCTATGCTTTACTCACTCGACTGAGCTGGTGAAACGTTTATCCTTGAGTTTATGGGTTTATGAAGTTCTTGCAATGTGTTATATGGTGTTATGCATCCCAAAATCCCGAAACCCTTTAGGAATGAGCTGAAATGGTGAATGTAAGTGGTATTATGGAACCCCAAAGTGATTTGGGTACATGAGGCAGTCCCTCCATTCCATAAGAGCTCGCATGGAAATTGCGCCGGCCAAGTGCTCTATGTAATGCCTCAATGGCAATACACGTCCCATATGGAGCCCGAGTCTCTGGGAAAAACACCACTAGCACCGTACATCTTGAATTCTTAGAAAGTTTAAATGAAAAAGTGGCTCATAAGAATCTTATAGGTAGCAATGTGCGTGAATTGTCGTACACTTGCCGAGGTGAAGTCTTAGTAACTTTCGCTAAGTGCAACAACAGATAGTATATACTTTGTCACACTAATTCACTAGTGATAAATAACGCCAGGTAAGACAATGTTCTCAAGAAAAGCAACCGGCAAGGGAAAGGCCACATCTTCAGCCACGCCGAAAACCAAATCGAAACCCTCACCAGCTCAAAAGAAAAGAAAAGGAGGAGATGCTACTTCTAGCATGACTGGTGAGGAAGCAGTAGTTGTTGTAGCTGCTATGAGGCAGCAACCACTTGGTCAAAGAGAATATTGTGTCAACAGCATATCACCACACTCCAGCAAATGGTATACTCGTTGCAAACCCAAGCATGTCCACCCGGAAGGAGCTATCAGCGAGGGTCCTCTTAGAAAGAAATTCCCAGCAATATGGAGAGGCATCTACGAATTGGGTCTGGGATATGTCTTCAAACAACATGGCAAAATCAACCTCAATTTAGTCCGGGAATTTTATGCAGGCTTTGACCCAAGGGACAAGGAAGAAATGGTGCCAATTCGTGGGCACTTGGTAGATTTTTCGGCCAAGGCCATATGTGATTTCTTAGGTGCACCAAATGTTCCGGTGGAGCCTCTTGAGCAATTTATCCGCCATCCTAACTACAGAGAATTGAGGCATACACTTTGTGGGGTTGATTCAAGGGCTACCTGGATTCGGGATAGATCCACTAATCGGCATAAAGGTTTCCCAAGAAGAAGATGAAAGCTGAAACACAGGTATGGCTGAAATTGATTAATGCACGGATACTACCATGCACCCGTGATACTTTAATCAGCTGAGAGAGGATTTGTGTGCTTTATTTTTTCATGACTGGGCATTAAGTGAATGTGGGTCATTTGATTTGCTACCAAATGGGGTTGGTGCGTAACAACAATAGAATTGATCGAATCCCTTTCCCGAATTTCCTGACTCAGTTCCTGCTAGATAGCAAGGTAACAGTTGAGCCTGACTTTGACCACATTATCGATCAACAACTCACCCGGGAAACTGACATCACTGCCTTAAGACTGAAAGAAGAGTCTTCACTGACCAATGCTGAGCGTTATGCCAGGGATGATGGTTTCATGGCCTATCTTTATGGGATGATGGATTTGTAGTTGCGCATAGGAGGACGTCCGGCGTCGTTTGATGAAATGGAAGAGTTGGATCACAGGTATCCGCTCAATGCGCATGCTCAATAGATGATAGGAGCAGGTGAGGGGTACAGGCTCCCAGAGGATGAAGATATAAACACACCGGATGATTCTGAGGCAGAATTGATGAACTCGGATGAGGATGATGATGGAGAGGATGAACGTGAAGAGGAATGGAGACCGTCCGATGATGATGAGGATGAATGACCAGGGAGTATCTTGCACTCTTTTTTATTTGTTTCTTTGTACGTATATGATGCACTGAGGACAGTGCATGAACTAAGTGTGGGGTGATGTAAATATGTTTNAAAAAATATTTTACTCTTCCTGACGATGGATCTCCTAGACAGTTTTCTTGAGGGAAGTAAGTCTAACGAAAAGACCAAAAAGATTTTTGTTTTAGGTAGTGTAGTAATTCCCCCTTTGTTTTGTTTTTGGACCACGGTTCTTTTCCAAGGCTTTTTAAGTGAACCGAGTATAGGTAGTTTTATTTTTAGGAGTAGGAATCACAGGGTTGAAGGTTTAACAGTAGAAATATCTTGAAATGTGTTAATGACTTGAGAATAGTCAATACTTTGGTTGTGACGCTTAGGCTCAATTTTTTTGATTCTAGGATAATTATCAAATCATGAATTCTTAAGATTGGCTTAACTATTTTGACTAGAGTGTCGTGATAGATCCAATCCTGACTGAGTTATGTGCCAAGTGTGTGTGAGAATTGTATGTTATTCTGTGCATTGCATTTGATGTCTAGAACTTGCCCCGTGTGTGTGCAAAGCGAAATAGAAGTTTTATTCAGTCTTGGAAGTGATATAGGCATTTCTTTGTTGAGCCAGCTATCTATATTTACCCACCTAATTGTTTTATATCGTCGTTAACCCCGTTGATCCTATAATCCTATTTCTTTGGCAATCACATTACAAGCCATATTCCCTTTGGTTTAATCGATCCTCTATTTGAACCTTGTCACCTCTCGTAAGTACTGGAAATGTTATGAATTCTGAAAGAGTTAAAGTGCGGGGTGGTAGGTTGGTGTTGAGGGGAATACTTGAAATAAGGAGAAAGGTGCACTGTGTTGAAAAGTAAGAATCACTTGAAAAACAAAAGAAATAAGTAAAGAATAAACAATTGTATTGCTGTGAAGGAAAAATATAGATGGTGACTCTTAGTGTAGTTGTGCTTAAAGAAGTATGGGGTAATAACATTGTTGTATAGGTGAAGTTGGCTTAATATAAGTCTGAAGTTGAATACGAAAGTATATGTAATAAAGTGCTTAGGGAGGTGTAGTCACTCTTATATCCAAATGTATCCTACCCGTCCCGCAGCCTACATTACAACCAAATTAAAGTCCTACTTGATCCTAGAAGGAATGAGCTCCATTAGTAGAGTATTACACTACGGGCAAGCCTATGGTACGTCTTGTGTGGCATATGAATGTTTTATTTCTGAGAGCGAGTGAATTCTTTCGATCTTGAGTTCCTAAGTGCTCTTAAATTTTATTGTGTTGTGAGGAACTAGCTCTTTGATTTGGTGAGGGCACATGATTAATGACGGAAAGGTAATATTGCTGACCTCTAAGTTAGAGTAGTTAGTGAATTGTGAATAAAGCATGGTATTTGTGAGTCGATTATTGAGGCGAGGATGTCACACCTCTGTGCTTGGAATGTTTTAAATATTCTTGGTATAACGTTTAAGATGTTTGCTTAATAAGTTGTGTACATGAGTGTAGTTTGATTGCTCGAGGATGAGCAAAGGTTTAAGTGTGGGGTATTGATGCGAGGCTAGAATTCATGGTTTAACATGTTATATGCCCTACATTTTATGTGCGTTAATGATAAAAATACACTTTTTATGTNTGGTGAATTGGAGATGGAAACCGCATAAATGGATGCAAATACAGTGAAAATACGCTTAAGGGTCGAAGAGGAGACGCCCGGGCGATAGCAGGGCGACAGAGCAAAAAATCCAGCCCTACCCTGGCGTTACCCAGGCGTTAGGGCTGAAACGCCAGCCCTAGCCTGGCGCGTTAGGGTCCAAACGCCGGGTCCCAGTTTTGGCCAAATCTGAGTTTTGACGAGTTTAAGTGTTTCCCGGTCAAAATAAAAGTCCCCTACACGGTTAGAGTTTGCCCGAAACATATAAATAGACTCCTAAAACAAAAATACATGTAGTTCGGAAGGCATTCGAAGGATTCAACAGAAGAAAATCATTGAAGTGCCAAAACATTGATTTCTATATCTTGTATTCAGTACTTTGTATTTCAATTATGCAATTCCTTTTGAGTTTGATTCTTATAAACATGAGTAGCTAAATTCTTTAGTCTAGGGTTTTGGTAGAACTCGTTGGGGATGAATTTATTGGGATAATATTATATTTTGGTTGCTTAATCTCTATTTTTTCAACTACGTTCTTGTTGTAGTTAATTGAGTGGCCATCAATTAGTTGTTCCTGTTTAATATGTATCTATTTGAGAGAGAGTGCATATTTAGGTAGTTGTTTGAACAACATCACTCCCGGAGTATAGACGAAGGTCATAACCGAGGGTTTAGAGGTTAGATTAGAGATAAAGATACCTTGGGTGCAATCTAAAGTGAACTATATTGTGATCTAGCTAGCGTAACTTGAGAGAGTGCGTCTAGTAAATTCTCATAATTACTTGAGAGAGATTTATGATAATTCGAGCGTTCATGATTGATAGAGATAGCCAATTAAACTATAAGAAATATCCAAGGAAGAATTCACCAAC